>JAHZNE010006887.1:0-19652 GCA_027744055.1 Callyntrura sp. NNG-2020
AGACGACCTATCTAAACATTTTATCCGAGAGCCCTTTCTCGCCCTGTTAATCAAGATTTTCAAAGATGGTGACGTACATAACATCTACTGCTGGAGTGGCATGTTATTTACGGATTTCAAAGTACTCTGGCATCTCCACCCACGGATATTATCCCCAAGTGACAAATCATCTCCTGATCAAATACAAAATACTTTTCATCTTTCTTCTATGACCACTTATTCGGACGGGAAAGCACTACACATTTTTCGGTTCTCCGGCCATTCTCAATAATGTTGTGTGAGGATCAACTCCAAAATAGTATATCCCAAGATAACTTTTTTCACGAGCGGACTACCCTGCCCTAAAACTTTGTTTACTTCAGAAATAAGTACTCTCAGAGTAATCTGTGCTTTCCTTTATCTGTCACCAACAAGCCTGTCAGTCATTTAAGGAAGGTGTCCTTCAACGCCGTCCCTTGCACAGAAAAGGGGAAAAACAAGTTGCTCTTCTGTAAACACACAA
Organism: Callyntrura sp. NNG-2020; assembly: GCA_027744055.1. NCBI lineage: Eukaryota > Metazoa > Arthropoda > Collembola > Entomobryomorpha > Paronellidae > Callyntrura > Callyntrura sp. NNG-2020. Next base: position 503 of record JAHZNE010006887.1, read on the forward strand.
ACATAACAAGTCAAGCACACACACACACACACAATCAAGTGGTACAATCTTTTAGTGTGTCTTTTACTTTCTCCGATAAGGTACCTAACTGGTACCCAACGACGTCAACATGACGTACAGTTGTTTTCTCCCTGTAAATTACCCAGAGGGAGAGAGAGAGAGTAGGCTACACTTTTACTTTTGCTGCAAAACATCTCTCCCATAAAGCTATAATCTTCCGTAGTGTTTGTTTGTGTAAATCCTTCCCAGGATAGGTTCTTTCTTTTCCTCGTCAACTCCACAAAAACTGGGCTATGTACTCTTTCTCTCTGCGTGTGTAGATCTAAAAAAGGCCATCCATCTTGTCACTTTCTTTTTTTTCTCCTAATCAGCACCACGACCACCACCACCACCGCCACCATCGTTCCCTCTCCACTTGAGCTACAGCTTTCTTTTCTTTTGAATCCCGCCAGTGTGAAAGCCCTGTTGCAGAAAAATATCAAGAAGACTTTCTTTTTAAGGTTCCCTCTTATGTAGCATTAGTAGTCGGGACTCGGTCGTAGTAGTGGCGTTTACAATAAGCAGAATACTTATTTAGTTTGTCTCGTTTCTCTGATTTTCCCATTATTTGCTCATTGTTCACTTACGTACAGATTGCCTGCACCAAAAATTTCGATTGAACTCAATAACGGCTGCCAATAATGTACCTTACGTTGTAGTACTCCCGTGACATTACCAATGTATGTACACATTGCTTCCTCGGCAAAAACAGTGTATGCAGTAGTGCATACGTGTTTTTTGGCACAAGGGAACAAGCAAATTATATGCTTTATTGTAAATATGGTCCATTTAAGCAAAAAATCAGGAGCAGTCACAACCTCCATTTTCTTTTCATACATTCTTTAACCTTATTTTCCCTTGCTGTTTTCCCTATAGTAGCATTTGTCGCCTTTATGACCCTTTCTTTGCAAAATCCTAATTTCGGAAAGGGAATGAATAAAAGACTGAAAGATATAGTCGAGCGTAGGTACATGTTTATTAATATTAGCCTTATACTTTTCTCCAGAAAGCAAGCCTGTGCCGTAATAATCGAAAGAGGTGAAGGAAGCTATTCGGCGGCAGCAGCAGTAGCAAGTGCAGTGCAGTGTGTCGCGCAGGAGAAAATTACACCAACAACAAAAGAAATCCATGGCAATATGCGTCGTTTGAAACTGTACATGATTTTGTGGGGTTGTGATATTATTACGCCCAGAATCAGGCGAGTAGGTACATACTCTTTTGTGGGAGGAAATAGAATGAAGAAAAAAATAGTTTTGCAACAGAAAAAAATGGTGGGGTGGGGAACAGGGCAGAATCTATTTGGACAGAATCTTTATCTTTTTACAAAATCTCTCCATTAGAAACAGATTGAAGTCATAAGGCAGAAATTTAAGCGGGATACTGTATAAGGAAACGCGGCATTATATACCCGACACACACACACAGTCCCACAACATAGTACAAGTTGCACCTTACGTTTTCCCCCTTTTGTTTTGTAAGACACTAGGTTGGGAAGAAATGGGTTGGGTTCACTCCCGGAGATAACTTGTGATCAGAGTGGATTTTGGGAACCGACAAATTTCTGTTCGGGGTACCCCTTGACTTGGTCTCGTTTCCTATTTGACAGGAGGACGCAGGATGTAATACCTACCCGAATAAATATGACAGGTACCCATAAACTTTATCTCCCACTCTTTCCCTCTCTCCCGTGTTGAACAAAGGAGCCTCTTGATTTTTACCATTTTCCAATGTCATCTTTCGTCTCCATGTAGTTTTGATTTTCTTTTCGTCTCCCACTAGACACCGTGGAAAAGGAGCAGTCGTCTGGCTGATATAATTTATGTACCTACACACACTATGCCGCTATACGGAAGGTATAACAACAGACAGAGGGGGTTTCTTCAACAAATCGAAAAGTAATGCCTGCCCGTCAAAAGGCTGAGCCTTTTCGATTGCTAGCTCTCTCCCCAGTTACCCGTGCTCGTTTTTCGGATTGTCTTCTCCTCCTCCTTTCAAATATATCGGTGCCCGGCTCCATTTTCGTTCACAATAGGAGCATGATTGAGTAGACCCTTCGTATCAGTATCGTTACTTTTGGGTTGACAAAAAATATGTTCAATAGAAGGGGAGCGTACGACATTGGAAGAAACCTATTTTCGATTAGACTGGATTGACTTTTTCTACATTTTACGTGTAATATATAATAATATTCTTCTACTTTGTCTTTCCCTTTCACATGTCTCTGTTGTGTTTCTATTAGAGTGAGTGGATTGCTCGTTACTCTGTTATTTTTTTGCGGCCTTCTAGTATACCCCATCGCACATGGGATATTCAAGGCTAACAAAAATATTTTTAAAGTTTGTTTGTCCCCGGAGAACGCATAATGCACAGACAGCTACGGGTATGTGCATAAAACTCCCTTTTGAAATACTTTTTTAACGGACAACTACATAAAACGATGCATGTACACGGTAAAAGTTGGAAATGGTGGTTTTTCTTGTTCTCGCAAGTATAAATTTCTGCAGGAGTAACGTAATGTATATAAAATGTTGGTTTGAGCAGCATCTTTACTGGGAAAAACAAAGGAACAGTTCAGATTCTACTAAGAAAACAGCGGGATTGTTTGTTAGTGTCAGAAAAAGCAATATCGAGTCTCAGCGTGAGAGCTCATCTCTCTCTTTCTCTCTCTACAAAAACACACAAACACCTATATATATACACTGTATGTGTAGCAAATACACATGTTGTCGTCCATACAGATTTGATTGGACAGGGATAAAGGGTTTCCTCTTCTATAGTTAGACAAATTAGGTTTAAACAAAGTTGCCCAATTTATGAGTGCACGTAATTCAAGTAAGCGCAAATAAATATAAAGCCATACAATATAATCATATATATATATGTGGCCTATAGGAAAGAATTCCCGCTAAAATGTTAAGCAGGGGATAAATGCACAAGAGCTTGTTTACAAGTTCCTCGTTGCTTTAGCAATGGAAAGTAATCCTTTCCACAGAAGGGCAGGTTTTAGATAATAGCTACTCTTTCATTTGGTATTGTTGTTGTCAGGGGGGATGTTGGAAGCAAAACCGGACGTAATTTAGAGATAATTACGACCTCGCTCCTGTGCTTAATATTGGGAGCAATTGCGCAAGTTCAAACAAAACTAATTGAATTTACAGTTGGGGCATTAGATCGGCGCGTAATCACAAATAAGCTTAACGCAGTGTAAACGCCCTCTATAACCAGGGTAGAAGAGCATCGGTGGAACAATACTCAATTCCGGTACAAAGGAAACCAAACCATGTGGTAGCAAACATATTTCATACAATTGATCTTGTTTGTTTTTATTTATGGTGGAATCAACGGATTTTAAGAAGGATGTTGCTTTCCTCTTACCTACTTTACTATTAGTTGACCTTGGCTATTTGTTCAATTTTCTTTCTCCGGAACGTAGGAAAACGTGGAAACCACAATGTGGTTAAGCTTTTTTGTTAAAAATATATTTGTTCCCAGTGACTGCTTGGTGTATAAAGTAATAACATTTTAAGCGATTACGGCTATTTTAAAGAGGATTACCCCCAACAATACGAAATAAAATACTTCTTGCATAACTATTATTATTGGAATTAGGGAAAACCTAGGGAAAGTATACACACAACTACACTTGACTCGGTCAACTTAACCGGGTTATTGTTGTTTCCCTTTCTCCAAACTAGTGCACACCCCAACTTTGTTGGTTCTCGTGTTATTTTTATGAAATCTATTACAAAATTATGGAGGGGTATATATAGACCGCTCCTGTCTAATGCCAGTAACTTTTAGGTAATCTACGTATTTTATGCGCATTTTTATCCACCTATCCACCTACATCTCCCTAATTTTTTCCAGTTCTCTCGTTTTCTGTCTTCTTTTATTTGCGCGTATAATTTTACGAGGTATATACATAATATCTAGGAGCTCTGATGAGATCGCAAAAGGAATACTTTCCTCTTTTTCACTGATGAGCCCAAAGCCACTTTTCTCCTTTTTCTCTCCTTGAACTCCCTTCTATTCCTCTCTGTCTGGGTATAAAACTAACAAAGCTTTAGTTGTAACTGTGCAAACGGCAGAAACTAATTCTAATCTGCTTAAGGGTCTATGTAGAGGAAGAAAAATGTAAACCCTGTTACAAAGAATACATTGAGACTCGACAGAAAAGGAGAATCAGCTAATGATTAATAGATATACATAAAAAGAATGTATATGCCTTATACCTATAACGGGAGGTGCCCTCCACAAAAAAACCGTTCCTTTGCGTTCCTCTCCGCCAAATAAAATTATTTTGTACTTTTGCTGTTGATAAGTAAAACGGTTATAAAAAGATATTTTAAAGACTGGTTACGACTTTAGATAAAATGTCCAATGAAAATTCCTTGTAATTTCATACCATTCGTTCCCCTTTAAACAACTGCTGAATGCATGTAAAAGGACGAAAGATTAACCGAAAAAGTATCTATCAAACTTGATATATCCAAATAATAAATAACATTTCCTCGTAAATGTAACTCCTGCAATCCTCTTTTAAAGGAAGAACTCTTGTTTAAAGTTATTAAAAGAGAAAGCCTGCTAGAAAGAAAATTTAACCTCGCATTTTGTCGTGCTGGCTGTGTTAAAAATTATTTGAAACGCAGCAGACGATAGCGAATAGGTAGAGGGAAACAGATGATAAGTAAAATCGGCTTATTTCCCCAGGCAGAAACTTAATCTGATGACGACGTCGCGAGACTAAGATACGGTTTTCTGCGAATACAACTCTAATAATGGGGCTCCACCGGTAAAAGGTATAGAAGGGGGAGATAGCTGGATGTAGATATGTGTAACCCTTCAGCTGATGCATTTCAAATCAGCAAACAACGGTAATTGGAAAATGGCAATGTGCCTCGATACAACTTCAGGCTGCTCAGACGACATAGTAAAATGTACATGTATACTTGAGTAGGGAGTCGATTCATGTCGCTTTCTGCAGCAACATATCGCTTACGGCAAAGAAATCAATACTTTCCCCAAGATAACATCAAGGTTGAGGCAATCATGCATTCACATCCGATTAGAGCTCGTGTATGGCCTTATAGTTGTTTATTACTGGTTGACCAAAAATTCTCCCCCAAGTTCCCGTGAATAAACCAGGGACGAATATATTTGAGAACGATTCTCGGATTCCCTTTAAATTTTAGAAACGTCGGTGGTAGTAGCTCCATCCCCTGCTTTCATTTAATATTTTACGGTATTCGCATAAATATCTGTGTAAACACATTTTACACGACACTACGCAGCACCCTTGAGAGAAAACCTAAATAATTGAGTCTTTGATCACTTTCGCAGGCAATGGTGCAGCTAATGCGTGAGAATAGGCACTCTCGTTTTATAAATACTTGGTAGTAAAATATTCCCAATTGTTTTAAATCGTTAAAGAGCCCATCGAAAACATCCCGGGAGAAAACACAAACACTCATTCACTTTACCCCAAAAAACAAGTATACATATTACTCCGTCTGTTTTGCGGTGTACGTTTCCACTTTTTTAATTAATTTTTCTATTTCGAGTTGTAATGAAGCGGACAATTGGGGACTAAACAGGGTTCTTAAATTGGATTACATAAATTTAAGCTCACATCTATAGAGTTTGTCCTTGTGTGCGTATTCCGGCGAGAGTTTCTCGTTGATCCCACCTCACTGCACCGTATAGAGTTTCCCCGACTCTCATGATTATAATGAATGAACAATGCCTAAAAATACTTTTCAAATTTTATGCCCCTGAGATACTACTCCATTACGGGTCCTTGACAAGAAGAGAAAACGAGAAGTCAAGAGAACAAATAGAAATAAACGAAATAAACTCATTTTCTCCTGCCAAGCCACCAAACAACTTTAATAAGATCATTCTAATCAATCCTAATGGATCGGCAGGAACGTAATGTTAAACCACAAAACTTTTAAATAAATTCACATCGCCTGTCTGTTGTTTTTCGAGACGACTACTGGCTTTTCACCTCGTGTAGTTTGGGGTCTTTCTGCAGAATACTTCCTGGTGAGAAAATATTACCATACCCGCGACTACCACAACTCAAAAATATGTAGACAGCACAAACACGTAGACAGACAGACCAGACATTTTTTCTCCTTGGGATAGACTCTCATTTCCATGGGGGTTTTCTAAAATTAAAAAACAGCTCAAACGCTCGTGTGAAAGGCAAGCCTCTCAAGGAAAGCAGGAGAGAAAGCAAAAAAATGAAAGAAAAATAGGCATTGTGTGAGAATGTCAAAGCCAGTCTTTTCCCATTTGGCTCCTTTTGCATAATAATTTTCTAATCCTGTTTATTGTGAATAATATTTCAACAAAGCATAATGCTTCCTTTCACAATGCCTATATGTACACCATATGCAACCTAAAATGTACATACATACGCAAAATGCAAATGTTTCTATAGACATTTATTACCAGAATAGCAGTTGCACGACTCAAAATTAAGGTGGGTAGGTAGACAGTTTTTTCTTGGGCACAAACAGGCAAGTGAATTTGAAATTTTCTCCACTCATTTTTTGTTCCCGTGTACTTTCCCACTGAGAAGGTACACAGCAATTTTTTGAAATACTTTATTTCGTTTCTCTGTAGTAGGAGTAGTACCCTGACAAAAAATGGTTGATAAATAAGTAAAAAGTCTTTGCTCAACTCTCCAGGAAATTGCAAAAAAGTCTACCCTCTGCTGCTTCGCAATCCAAAAAAGTTTTGACATAAAAACGTCCGATTTGTTTGGGAATTTGGTAGACTGGGTAAAAACGAGAAATGAATGCTGCCGGCATATAAACAAGTTTGTAAGCATATTATTTGGTTGTGGAGACAAGAACGCCTACTGACGACAAGTATATCAGCAGTGGTGGAGCAGCATAACAACACACATTATCTTTATTCCTTCGAGTCACCCAAGACCTTTAGGAAAGTGCCCAACTTTGAAAAGTTAAAACGTAAAAAATATAATAATGTCGTCTGCTTTCCAATTGAACTACAGCGGTAAAAGGATAAGATAGAAAGAGAGAGAGAGAGAGAATAAAAAGTAGGCAGCAGAGAGAAAGAAGGAAACCAATTTACTGGCTGAGGAGAAATGACGATTTTCTTTCACGGCGGGATGATGATAGCTGGTATAAAATTGTCATCGCCGCGTGGAGTATGGTAATGTCATCACCCTTAAAAAGCAACAGCAGCAGCGCACATTGAAGAAACGAGGGAATGCGATGCGGAAATTCTAAATATCACTTTGGTAAATTGTCTTTTCTCTGTGGAAATTTTCCGCAGCAATGTGTGTACATACAGGGTATATAGGTAGTTCTCTGCCAAATTCTCCAGAGGGTACTCTTCCTATTGTCGTCGTAACAGAAAATTATGCGACAGTAGTAATAATCGTATCAACGGGAACGACATTGATTGATTAGTTGAAAATGATGATACTTCGGGCAAACCTCGAAATCCATCACTGTACTAACCCAATTTGTTGTCGGTAAAGGAAAGATAGAACGCTGAGATGATCTATCACCGGATGGGAACAGTAACGAAAAAATGTCTACAAATATTCTAAACCAAAGTAGAAATGGAATGACGAGCTGATTTCCTTCCAAATCCATATTTTGTATAATTTGTATGACAAAATGAATAAATTGGAGAAAGCGATCCAAATGCGCCGTTTTGTTTGCTTTCACCAGCTCCATATTTCAGTCAAGGTGGAAAGGAATGTGACATACCAAACTACATTATTGTACTACTAACAGGCAGCGCAGTAACCGTGAAGTTGATTCATTCCTGAAAAGCTCCCATAAGCACCCGTGTAATTAAAGGCTTACCAAGTGCTCAATCTTTGTTTATAATAGACTTTGTCTTTTGCTTTCTCTCTGCATCGCGAGTAAGCGTGCAGAAAGAGCGTCACGAGCAAACAAAAGAGAAAAAAGGAAGCTTTTCTTGCATACAAAACGAAAATCAAATTGGAACAAAGTAACGACGTACCTGTGAAGGGATATCTTTAAATACCAAGATCTGCCGAGTAGTCATTCTTTTTTAAGGTCATTTATTCTAGTCTCCACTTTCCGATCTATAGATCTGAAGCCAAAGAGCTTTCCTGTAGAAATACCTTTTTCTCTTTCATCAATATTGCAGGATATCACATATTGACATGTGGTGAAATGACAGCAGAGAAAGGATTTTTAAATGGAGACAAGGTTGCTAGCCGTAATCCTTCCAGTTTTCTTTCTTTTGACGTGAGAATTCAATATCGCGAGTGTCTGTGTAAACTCGCATGATAAAGCGGTCGAGGCCACCACCAAGCCCTCATCAAAAGAAGAGCATTCGCGAAGGGAAAGGAGGTGTTGCAGTAACAGACCATCTGTTCATGCATAAATATCCGGACTAGATATCTCTGCACCGTATGAAAGCGGTTGCGGACAACCTATATTCCAATTTGAGTGGATATTGATGGTTATAAAGGAAGTGTGTAAGGATGTCTTGAAATAGTTTCATGAATAGCATATCTTCTGTTAGATAGACTGCAGATTCTTTCCCCAGTACACTACATATAACAGGGATGTTTCCTGTCAAAAGGTACTTTCTTGTAGTCGCAGAAACGAATGCCGTCCTACAAAGAGCTAATATTTGACCTGTGGTCAGTATCCACTCACTCGTGTGATCTTCATTTAACGCCTTTCTTATTCACTCTCGTGCCATCTGATCCCAATTTCCGTCTCACATCCCCTCCTATTCATCCGGGCGCTCTTCCTCTAAAGTGAAGCGCTCATCGAGGTATACATTTCAAACAAGGGAAAATAACTGGGTCGCTTGAGATGGGGACACACACACCAACGCACAAAATTGTTTTGAGCTTTGCCCAACTAATCTGCTTTATTTCAGCCATATGCTCCCATTTACGGGCAAATATTTACAAATCGAGAGAGCGAAACAGCTTGTCAAAGTGCTGGGTAATGATGATGTTGGTAATATACCAGAGTAGGCGAAAATAGGAGCTTTTATGGAATTACTTTTTTCCAGGGAAAACTCATGAATTTCAAATGTAATCAAACAGCAGCATCAGCAGCAGCAGTAGTGGACTAAAAGCCAGAGCTTTGATGTTAAATTGATCATTTCTCAATTCCTTTTGAGTTTACAGCTCTGTAAAAAAGGCTCTGCCTAAAAGTGTAATTATAAAAGCAAGTTGTGTATATAACACACAGTATATAATGGCAAATGGCACCCAACACGTCGTTATTAGACCAACAAATAATTATGTTGATTGAAATTGATGCCCATTTTATCATCCAACTGCCTAGCTGGTACACCCTTAAAGTGCGCTTTTGTACAAAGCAGCAAAAGAACTCGTCATCATTAACATCATTTAGCTGTGCACTTGGAGAGAGAGAAAAAACAGTTGCTTTTCTGCTTTTCCCGTTTCGCCAACTTCATCTCCATCAACCGTCATCAATATCAAAAGCTGTCTCTAAATTGATTAAAAGACGGACAAAAAGCCTGGTGCGTGTTAGTGTTGGTATGTAACAACATCGGTATCGGTGCAAAGTCTGTAAATATGTAGTAAATCAACCCTTTTGTTTGTACTGGAGAAAATATGTAGGTAGCTGACAGAGCGCATTTCGCTTGATTAAAATATATTTTTTGTAAATGGCTAACTGTCAACAAATGGGAAATAGTAAACTGAGAGAAAAGTTGAATGTGCGAAATCGGGAGAAAGAGAAAGAGCCAGAGAGAAATTTGCTATAAACACACTTAAAACGAGTTCTTTTCTTGTCGCGAATGCCCCAGCTAATTAAATGAAAACACTCGAGTATAATTGTGTAGAAATCAGTACGTTCCCAAAGAAAAGGCATTTCTTTATTGCCTTAATGTGTGCAGAGTTTTAAAAGCAAACTTTTACATGTGTTGATACTATTACCTCCACAGTGAATTTAGATTGGTTTCAACAGTTGAATTACGAAGTTTTCGTAGATAGATTTAATTTACACAATACACATAATCGTAAAAAATGTGCGTTATACAAAGGATTTATATGATCCGATCGTAATATGAATAAGTCCTTGGTGAGACCTTTGAAACAAAGAAAAATAAAAGCTTCTCACAAGCACTGTTGGAAATGGCGCCACAGAAGGACACCTTGAGAGTTTGCTGACCTGTATCATAAATTTTTAAGTAACGAGCCTGCTTATCGCAATTTGTCTAGAAAGCTAAGCATATTTCTATAAAGCTATCGAATACGGAATCTCGTTAGGAAATAAGGTGACGAAATTAAACTTTTCAACTGCCCTAAGTTATGTTCCATTTTCGGTATTGACATTTGTTCAGCAGTCGATTCTATTATTATAGGTAGTATTACATGTCAATTTTGAAGCAACTGCGTGTTATCTCCACATGTATATCAGAATCTAGCGATGTACTTGATAATATGTACTCATCGCCAGCATGCATGGCTCCTTGAATTTGCCAGAGAGAAGACTATTTAACTTAAGAAGTATCAAATGAAGCCTATTACATGAAAGCGATGTGTAAAGTATAACCTGGAACTCGTAATGATACCTTAGTATGTATTGTAAGTAGTTGCAAAATGTATAATTTCAGCTTTCATTCTCCCTTTCTATTTTATAGCTGCCGACTCTACTTGAACGACACCGTTAATGATGCAATCACCCAAAGTTTTATGGAACTGTGCAAAACCTGTAAAATAATAGCAATATAGCAACTTTCTCTGTAGAAATCAATACTGGAAGGGGATCTCTGCACTTTTAAATTCTAAACTTATACCGTCGGCGAATCGAGGGTACACCAAATACAATATGTGTGACAGTGTATCGTTTACTTTCCCCTTTTTCACAAAAACGTCGGGAATTGATTAGACGACCGTGGGGACTAGACTCTTGAAAGCTTGCCTACTACATGCCATCCAACTCCCCCGTCAAAAATTCAGTTGTTGTAAACTATTCAGTTAACATAATTTTCTCTCTCTCTTTCTCGCTCTCTACTCCATCTTAATTCCATTTTCGCTTTTTCTTTCCCCACAAAAGAAACTTTGTTTCCTTCTCAAAAAGTCTTATACCCTGCGATGCAAAATGAGAGAAAGAGAGAGAGAGAGAGAGAGAGAGAGAGCGAGAGAGAGGCGTGGTGGGATAAAGCATGGATGGATTTTCTATTTTCCAAAAAAAACTTATATATACATGACGTGACTTCATCTTCACTACTGTAAAGTATCAAAAAATAGACCGACCTTTTTATTAAAAATTTGTGAGAGACCTCCCTAACTATTTAAGTCTTTGCCAGGGGCACTACAAGTACGAAGCGCTTAAGAATCTGAGCGTGTTAAAGTCCTTCTTGTCTTACTGGAAATTTTACGGACACTCTTATTTAGAGACTTTGTTTAGTTTCTCTTTAAACTCAATTTTTTTGTGAGGCCTTCCCCGAAAATAACATTATTGGTGGAGCGGGTGAATGAAGTAAACAAGTTTGCAGTCACCAGTTATTAGACAACTTTTCATTCCTTCGCAGCCTAATAGATGCCAGATAAGAACTCGCAAGATTGTATACTACGCTCACCCATATATAGTTGTGTTGTTGTGTACTTGTGTACCATAACCAGGGCTTTCTATAAGGACGGTTGTAGAACTCCTGTTATTGAGCCATTTTCATCAGAGTTGACAAGCCTGAGAAACAGGCAAGTTTGTAACTCTGCTGCTGTAAGTTTTGAATGGGCTATTAAATTATTTCAAGCCATAGCCTCGACGTCGAATACGCTATAGGACAGTAATTGTGTTGTCGTTTTTCGTTTTGCGCCATAATCAACTTTTCCCAATGACCTTATTTCATAAATGACAGCAATACAAAATGCGCCTTTCCTCTTTCTTTCGCAGGAATGTCTTTTGCTTCTAAATACGCTCATTAATCTTCCGCGTTTCGAATCAAAATGCATTGCTAATGGAAATGGGAGGACTGATTTTCTCAGTTTTAAAAGGTCCAAAATTTAATGCTCTTTTGGAGCACATGACAGTTATGGGATTTTTCCTCCAAGAGTAACCTCGTCCCGTCTTTTACTAAAGTACGGCTTTACGAAAGTATTTCCTCCTGGAGTCTTTCTGCATAATTAAAGCGCTACAGTTCTTTTGAAAGTTTGAATACTGATAGGGAAGCACCTAAATGACAGCAAGCTCACAGTTTATGACGTTACTTGATCGTGATGCTGCCTTAAAATATTTTATACGTGCGTATACGAAAGCATGCTACAGTAACGACAAACATTAACACAGGGAAGAAAACTGGGAAGAAGCATAATGAGGAAGGACGTGATTATTCAAAAAGAAAGTGTTTGCTTCTCTCTTCCCTTCACGTTCGTCTTTGTTACGCCACAACAATTGTAGACACACTTACGTCCCTAAAATTTGAAACTTTTCATTGTCCTTTGAAGTCCTTGAGAATTAAAACAAACTCAAGGAGTCCAGAGAAAGAAAACAGGTACTTCCAAAACGTCAGTGTAGTTTGTTGTTCCCCTTTTATTGTACTAAAGGGAAACTGCTTTTTAATTCTAAAAATCCATGTTATTTCTAAAGCCTGTCAGCACTCACTACATGGCTTTCACTTATTTCTCTGACGCTAATTAATACATTACTTCTTCATTCTAAACGATTTTGCGAAGAGCTACTTCCACGCTGAAGGGCAGCCCTTCCCACAAGTTACCAAACTGAGACATGTTGCAAATTTTGGCAATTTTAAGTATGTAGTGGAGATAAAGTTGGCATATTACTTTTCATTTGCCATTTCCACGGACACTTGCTTTGACAGATTGCAATTTGTGAATAAAGGGTGATACGGGGGCACTACAATAATAATTTGGTTATGGTACTTGGTATTCAAACTCGGGCAGTTTTCTACATACGCCCAAAATATGTCAAAGTGTAAGATTTTTAGGAGTCAGAGCAAGAATGTGTGTTTAAAAAAAATCCAACTAGGGCAAGTCGGTAGGTGTACATCACATAAGCTATGAGTGCATGTTTGGAAAAGTCGACGAGTCGTAGTTGTAATCCTAGTAAGCAGGAGGAAAAGGTTGAGAAATAACGAAAATGCTGGTATTTGTTATGCAAATAAGAAAGTAGAAATGGAGAGTCAAATATCCTCTCATCTTAACTGGCAAGAGTAAACAGGCTGAAAATTAGAAAACATTTCAAGTGTTGATGTGTATGTGTGTGGAGAAGCGTGAAAATCTGTTAATATAGGGTGTGCACAGAGTAATTTTAAATACACATTTACACTGCGTATTTGAAACTTCAGAAAGGAGTTTGTTTCAAATAGTTAGTATGTTTATTTTTTCTTTAAAGCTGACAAGAAGACCCTGCAGAAAATTGGACAAGAGGTATTGTTATGTAACTATTTATCAAATGATTGTAGTCACCATGTTCGAGTTTTAGCGCAGCCATCTTTAATATATTCACGTTTCCTGAAGTCATTAGACTGTTTGGACATATCGTTTACAGGAACAAAAAATAGGCGGTTTACGGTTATAATCGTTTACAGAGAAACGCTATCATCAGATGGTATAATTCTTATGGAATATTTTTGTCGGTGATGTCAAGCTCTATTATGTAAGTTGCAAGATGTGTCATTACCGTTGCTAAAGGAGAGGAGGATCTTGGCAAATTTTGATAAACGGCATAGTAATGCAAATCAATGTCCGTTTCCATGCCATGTTGCCAAAATGTAAATATAGCTCCAGCTGTTACTAAATTATTTCTTAAATTAGCTTTGTTGCCAAAAAGCCACATCAGTAAGTTGATGTAGAACCTACAACATAACAAGACCAGGGTTATCTATAATACATGTCAGATTTTCTATTTGAACGATGCATGAAGGATACAGTTCTAGTGCAACAGCAAAGAGAGATTCAGCACTCATGACTCAACAACTAATAGAACCTTTACATAAATCCAGGGATTTAAGTGATCTCCAAACACATATATATGTATTGCTATATCCTTGTAAAACATAAAAATACAAAAAAATATAATATAAAATTGTTATTTAATATTTTCCCAGTGAGTTTCTCTCAAGTCATTATAGGTAACGGTTGTTGCATTAGAAATTGGTGTACACGTTAATCACGGACTACTTGTTAGCATTTATGGAGTTAACTTTTTGTGCTTCTCACTGTACTGTCTACACTACCTTATAAAATTTATCGCAACACAAATTAAAATAGCCAATTCAACATCATTGATCTAGCTGTTGAACTAGCTAGCTAAAATTGCTTCTCTTTTCCTGTGAGATAAAAAGCGACGGAGGGAACCGTTCATAAAATAGAAGACGGCAAGTGGAAAGTAGTGAGAGTACATTTTGTTGCATTTCTAAGTTAACATAAGCTGAACACTTTTGGTCACACAAGCATGTTTTTAAAGCTGTTTCATTTCCCAGAAAATGTTTACTGGTTTTGATGTACGCAACAACTCACCCGACCATAAACATCGCTAAATTATTTTAAACAGTTGAACTACTTAACTACTTTCACCGTGCTACCTTTAGTAAGCTTAAAACTCTTTACACGTTCCAGACTACTACACAAAAACATGGCAAATTCTGTTAATTGGGCTTGATTTAAATTAATGGTCAGTGCAGTTATCAATTTTAGTATACATTTCATCTATTTACAAAAAGGGGCAAATAATTTTATACATTCCAATAATATCGTAAGATGTCGAGACTTTTCAATATTTAGTCATTTCAAAATAACCGGTTGTTGTACAGTCTATGGTCAATGTTGTCCACTGTTTTAATTATTTTTAAAACGGGAGTTTTACAAACATTGCGACTACATTTAAAACTCCAAAATAGCAATCCCAGTGCGATATGCTTTGGGATGGGTAAATCGACAATTATATTCGAGATTTCGCTGAATGTTCCATTTATATTTACAAGAAGGACGAAGTAGACATATCACCAATAAGTAGAAGCTCTTCTGGGGATAACTGCGTAACTGGAACGAACAAGAGAAAGAAATATAAGAATGTTATTATCTCTTTATAATTTCCCACCGACAGCGTTTTAACAAGATAGCTTTCCACCTCGTTGCCCCATAACCCTCTCCGTACCAGCAACCCAAGCAACTCTGTTTTCCTACTTATTTTTGTAATATCTTGAAAACTCGTTTTGATTTCAATCTCGTTCATTCTCCTGCGGACAAAATCTTTCCAATTTTTGCTTTCAGCAATATTAAACCTGAAACCATCGTAGAACGATAAAAATGTTTTTATTTCTTCCATGTAGTAAGAGCTCTTCACTTTTAAGTTATCATCGAAATTGGGTAATCTCTTTATTAAGTGGAAAATATTGGGAGAATCGCGAAATTGTTTTTACATCTAGGACAGATATATATCGTTTCCTGTTTTGCACTGCAAACCCTTTTCTGTGCAGCTTTCTCAGAATTTAATAAGAATGAGTGATGATAGTCATCTAGTCATGTTTATTTTTGGTGCTCTCTCCAAATACACAGGGTAAAGTGGCAGAGGAGCAGGGAGAAAAGGGTGAAACTATGAGAAAGTGCATGTCATGTGTTGTCTTAAAAGAAATTAAAAGAAGACAAACAAAGAAATTAAAGTAATTGTCTAAAAGGCTTGCCAACTAAAAACGGAGGATAAACACAGACCCAAAACTTTATCCTTGTCGCTCTCTTGTAGTTCGTTTTAATACCGTCGCTCTGCTCCAGAGTCGTTTTTTTGACATCAACTCTCCGACCAAGCGAACACTTCAACTAGGTAGATCCTTCTCCTTTCGCAAAACTTGTACTTGTTTCTACCCGCACGAAAATGAGGTTAGAAGCCTCAAGGTTGGCAGACTGTTACTGAAGCAAACTCAACAAATTGGAGAATTTCTCGCAGTGAAGATGTTGTCAATGTTGTGTAAGCGGTTCCGCTGTGCAATCGAAAAATTAAATAGAGATGAGCACGGACGGAAAACCTGCCTTATTTCCTAAAATCCTGACCTTGGGGAAAGTTTGTCTGAATGAAATGTAATGAAATTTGTCGTTCCTTGTCGTCGTCGTGTCTGCGTTGTCTCGCCGTGGCCACCGGAAAGAGAGCGGGTGAGTCCTTTCCTGTCAGCAGAAAGAGAAATAGACGAAAAGTGAGATGGACACTTTGACCTTTTTCCTAAAATAACTGATGGATTCTCTTAATAAAAAGTTTTAAAAGGATTTTTGTCGTCTATGGCGTATTTCTTTTTGGCCGGGAGAATTCCAGTTTTTTTACAGATGATCCTTCGTAATAAGCTGTTCCAATTACTATTTTGTCCATTAACGTGATTGTCAACTGCCTCGTTCATAAAATACTTTTTACTTGAAGACGCCAAATGAGTATGAGGGTAACTTCATTACTTCACCCAACTCTTTTTCTTCCGGCCATGTGGTATTATTGCTAGCCAACACGACAATATTTTGGTTTCCTCTTTCATTTCATAAAACCCGTTTCTATTGAATAAAGTTCCGTCGACGATGAAGAGTTTGAGTAGGTTTCATACTACGTTTTTATTTTAAGACGCGATTTCTAAACAGAAACTTATTTTGAGGGAATCACACAGTAACACTGAATGGTTTTGTGGATTTCCACAGAAAAAAACTGTTATTATCTCTCTTTCATTTCAACGCCTGACCTCAATTTTGTCGGTTCATTCTCTCCTGTAATCTCAAAGTTTGGTGTGGGGGTTTGTGGCATCCGATACAGTCACAGTCTTCTTCCGAAATTACATTGACACCACCACTGTTAAGTAGAAACAGAAAAAAATTGTAAGGTTTACTTTTGTCCTCATTTTCGGATCCCTGCCCAAGGGTCTTCCGCTTATATAACTTGATATTAAAACTTGACTGACTTTCCTGTCTTTTTGTCACCCGAAAAAGAGACAGAAATTTCCACTGCCTTCTTGTCTTTCCATTTTGCCGAAAAGTAAGTCTTCAAGAGAAAGCAAAACCCACCCTTTTTATCTTTTACTCTTCACCTGTTTCGTATTTGTACTGTTCCTTCGCATAATTATATATTGACGCTATAAACTTTCGAGAAACATTTCGCTTTACCAGCCAACAGAACCATTCTCCCATCCCAAAAATTGAAAGTTACCAAATAAACTCTGTGGATATTACACATTTTTTTTGAAAATCTAAGAAAACTTGGCTTGACAAGCTCCTCCCGCCCTCAGACCCCCTCTCTCGTTTGATTTTTCTCCACCCATTAATACCTAACTTATGTAAGGTCATAAAAGGAAACTGTTGTTGCGGCAAAGGATGAGTAAATGTGCATGGAGGTATATACTATGTTTATACGATTTTCCCAAATTCCGCCTTTCTCAATTGATTTCATCTCTGTCGCTTCTCCCATTTTTTCCTTTCACTTTCGGCCAAATTTCTCTTTCTAATATCTTTACGAAAGTCTGTAAAAGTTAAAATCAAGACCCAGTCAAACGAAGCCAAAACCGACGGTGAAAAGAAGGAGGAGAAAGAAGAGCCAAAGAAAAAGAAAGACGGGAAAAAACTTTGTCGAGTTTTTTTTCTCTCTCGTGTTTTCTCCTCTTAAGCATATATGCTGTTGCGTATGTATCTACGCAGTGAAATAGGTACCTTCCCTTTTCCCCAACCGTCATACACAGTTACTGACGGTAAGCTCCCGAAAATATATACTCCAACGACAGGTTTCGTCTATACACACACTCTACTGACTACAGCTGTCAAATTCGAAGAAAAAGTAGGCTGTAAAGTATTTCCAGCTAGGCTTAACCCTCGCAAAATTCCGTCAGGGTCCAGCTTTCTGTACTCACCGTCGACGATATACTTGTCGGCGATTGCTGTCGACAGGTTTACGACTTTTTTCCTTCAAAATGCACCCTGCCAACATTCTCCTTTTTTTCTTTCTGTGTCATCGCAGTTTTAAGTCTTCTTATTTTATTTATAAACTTACAGCTATGTACATTGTTTATTGGCTCAATGCTCCCACGCCCCTTTCCCCTCCCAACAATATTCTCTTTTGAAGCCACAATGCTGCTTCGGGAATGTCCACGACGGCACACAATCATAATCGTAGTCATAACCTTAAATTTACCATATTTCTTTATATTTTGTTTTGTTACACTTGTTTCGCAAATCAAAATTGCCGACTGTTCCGCCCCAAAGTCCACTGTCATTCTATTTACCTGCTGCCAACTTCATGTACTTTACAGTGATACCAATTTCACGTTGATGATCCAAAAAACCGTCATCCGGATGGTGAACCTCCGTGCCATTACCTTTTTGCGCTGGGAGAAAAAGAAAGTAAGAGAAAGTGCACTGAATAATCCAACATTTTAGATGCACTCCCCGTCCAGTTTAGCGGTAAACGCAAATGAGCCGCAGTTTAGATGTAGTGATGCATATTGCGGGAATATAATGTTAACTAACTTCCAGCAACTTGCAATGAAATGGATTCGTGACTTTTTTCTAGTCATGTAAAAAACAAGATATCGACCGGTTGTAAAGTTTCTCTTTTTTCTACATTCATAATGAGAGAGATGACGACGACGATGATGATGACAAGCATTGTCTGTTTATCAGACTTCTCAACTGGAGCAAAGTACATGCACGATATTACAGGAAAAAAGGAAAGAAGTTGCGGTTGCAATAACAATAGGTTTTTTTGCATAGCGTCGTTCGGTTTCATGGTGTCATGTAGCATAACCGGTTCACAATTCGTTGTAATGTTTTCACTCGTCTACTACAAAAGTGTGTATTACCGTATTTCCTTTCGTAATGGCCGGTCTTTCCTTTTAGTTATTACGTCTGTGTGTTAACTTTGAAATGTCAGATATTTTATTGCTAACCGGCTGTTTAAAATAAAACGGCATTTATTGCAGAAAATACGTCATGTGGTGTATAATAGGGTATACCCTTCATATATATATGCGGTTAAGGCTCTAGCTTCTCTGGGAAAATTACTACGAGCTTTGAAATTCATATATTCTTTTATGACCAATAGAGATAAAAACGTTTCCTTGCTGCCTTGCTATATTGTTTGAGATAAAGACACTCTGAAATCACTGGAGTACACAAGAAAGATATACG
>JAHZNE010006888.1:0-11664 GCA_027744055.1 Callyntrura sp. NNG-2020
TTTGCAAAAAAATAACTTCTACTTGAGCTTGAAATTTTTCGATGGTAACCAAAAAACCGTCGTTTAGTCTTCCACCATCAATAGGGAGAATGAATTTTTTATTATAATCTACGCAAGATTCAAAGACCTCTCCTTGGAAGTTTTATTATCAACCCATGATTTCCATACCAATGCCCAAGTTCGTTTACTTGTCAACAATTCGTTCATTATAATTATAAGTAAGCGTTCCCGCCGGCGACTTGTAGATGATTTGATAACTGTTGTCAGGATATAATTTTCAGAAAATTGGAATGTTCATAGTAACCAAACGTGAAACGGATACCCTTTCGTAACTTTAATGAGGAATTTTGAAATTATTTGTCTAAAAGAGATTTGTCTAGGTCCCATTGCACATCAACACAATTATATTTATTTGCCAAATTAAAACATCCATAACTAATACATACTTTTTTGTAATACATAAATTTGTATTATCACATGACCATAACATGACTAAATCAAAAATACAAAACTCGTATCAGACTTCACTATAAAGTAGGGTTAAAATCCGAAAGTTGCAAACTATGGATCGCATTGATTACAGTGAAACATCATAGATTACACCGTTTCAAAAAATTCATGTAATATGTAAAACAAAAATATTTTCAGATGCTGATGCTACAAACGCATACATTTGAACCTCACAATGCATTACCATATATCGAGCCGACAAGAGTAAATCGCTTATTTTACCGGAGGAAGCACACGATGCAATATTGAATTGCAAAAATTTATTGTTTTGTAACGTTATGTAACTAAACAGTTACTTTCATGCGCTATTAGTTATGTCTCGTGTATCCCACTGAGTCTCCATCGTCACAATCACTGCAGAACCAGGAATGACCTTTTCGGCGAGGAGTATATTTTAAGGGGGGAACGAGACACATGAAATGAAACTCGAGTTGACATTTGTCACACCTAAACAAGTAATCAAATTGACATAGTTTAGAAATAAAATACCAATAAAAGCGATTCCTGAATTATTTCAATATTTTGTCTTTTACATAAAAACTTACATAACTAGATGCATTTTGCCGTCCGTTTTTGTACAAGTTGCGCAAACACCACTATTCCCGGAGAACACATTTGAACTTGCAGATATGGACGATGTTGGTGGTGGCATTGCTGTGGAATCAGAAATAGTAACAGACGGTGTGTCAATGTATTGTAGGCGTATCACATTTTCACTGTTGTTTGATTCACTGGATCGTCCTGAAGTAAGCTTCAAAACTGATGATTCATCTTGACGTATACCAGTGGAATTTCTGTGATTGGATGAGGAGTAGAAAGTCGGAATAGAAGAATTAATGCTGAAGCCAGATTGGGTTGAAGGAGTTCCATCAATAAGAAAACTAGCATCTACGGTGACCATTTCACCAGAATTGACTCCTGAACCCATTTGCTTCCCTTGCATTATGTTTTGTTCTGGCGCAAGCTGTCTATTCACTGATGCAATCTATAAGAAATATATATATGTATATTATTCATTACAGATAGGTTTCATTAGATTCAACAATATAAAATATGCTACATTATAATTATATAAACATCTTACTCCATGCATAATAGATGATTCTGAAGATATGTCATCACGACCATTCTCCATCGTTTTGTCCAAAAAATCGCCACTCGACACTGCTTCTATGATACTGTCCACACTATTAGGCTGACCCTGCATGCTAGCAGACACACGCTTACGTTTTTTCGGTGGAACCGACTTTTCCTTTTCATCAGGTGTGGCTTCATCTGAATGTAATGTCATCTGTGGCACTACTAATGCTGCACTAGGAGTACTTTTCCGCTTTTTTGTTACCTTTACAGTTCCATTTTGTAAATTCTTCAGCTTGTCTACTAGGATTTGACTAGTAACTTTTTCCATAACTAGATTCACGCCATTTTTCTCCTCCCGCAACGAACTGATTCCCGCACTGCTCGGGGTATTAGAAATCCGTGACTTATTTTTCTTGCCACTTTTACTTGTTGGCGTACTGCTAACCGCAGCAACAGCAGCAGTAACACCTTTCTCTTTCCTCTTCCTGGGTTTTTTCCCTTTCTCTAGTTTAGGAATATCTTCTATCTTTATACCATCAACGGTATTAATGGTAGAAGTACTTTCAGGCTCAAGTTTTATGGTATCGTCACCTTTCTTCTTTCTTGGTTTTCTTTGTTTCACTTTCTTTTCACTCTGATTAGCCAAACTTTCCGGAACCGTAAGCATTTCTCCGGTAACCTGAACATGCATTACCTCAGTGGAATCAATTTTCTTCTTCTTAACTCGAGACTTAGGCTTTATTGTCACAGGTCTATGGCCATCGGTGTCCGGAAATGAATTACCATGGATGCCGTTTACTTTAAACGATGGTAACGGTCCATCTAATGACTTCCGTTTGGGTGGAGTAGCTATAATGCTGTTACTGTTAGTAGAGTCTGCAGAAATTGACTGTTCTCGGTTTTTTACTTTCTTTTGCTTCAATGAAGGAGTTTTCGGGTTTTTAATTGTATACTTTCTCTTTAACGGTTTCGGTTGTTCAGCTTCAGCAGTTACTGCTTCTACTTGTGAATTCACTTCCACTTTTGGGATAAGTGGGGACATTTCCTCAGACTTCACAGATGAGACATCTGGAACTACTATTGGGCCATTCAACGGCAAAGGTGTAATAGGAGAACAATTGACAGTGATTGGAGCGACTGTCTGTAAGTTGGAACTACCACTACGCCGTCTTCGTTCCATAGGAGTGCTACTATGGATTCGAACAGTCACAGGGGTGGCATTTAAAATAACTTGTTCGTTATCCTTCACCTACGATTTAAATGAACGGTTAGTTAATAATTTTCCCTAAACATTACTGGTAAAAAACATGGCAAAGATAATTATAGATCCAGTGATATTACGTCAAGTGAATTAAAACTGCTAGCATTAGATTTTGGTGATTTCTTGGACCCAGTTCTAGAAGCGTCTATTTCGTGAGCCGGTTTTTCATCTTCTGAGTCGTCAGAGCCCCTGTACTTCCTTGGTTTGTGTATTTTTGTTCTGCCTCTCAATGTTCGAGGAGCTTCAGGATCTACATGTCTTTCAACTTCAGTAGGACCTTCACAGCAATCAGAGCACATCCTAGACAAGAAATGGAAACAATGAAACATTTCAATTCGAGTAATGACAATTAATTTAAAAGTTGAAAAAACTTACCAGCCACATAAACGGGAACGTTTCGGCATTCGAGTTAAAGGAGGATCAAGGCAACTCAAATGGTAATGCTTTCGACATTTGTCACAGCGAGTGATAAGATGTTGACTATCAGAGTTAGAACAAGTATCACAAACTGCAACGGTAATTTTGCCTAAAAATTGACAAACAAAGGTAAAGTTATTACTTTTAAATGCCCATAAATATAATTAAGTGGCATCAGTTGTGTAAATAACCTGGACGTGACGGAGAAGGCGAAAGTACTCTATTCTTGGCATGTTTTTTGGCAACAGACGACCTTCTAGGCGTAGGAGATTTTCGGTCTCCTCTGGAAGTACTTGGACTTTTCCGTCGAGCACCAGATAGCTCTTTTGGTCGCACAAAACATTGCAGCCTTGCTGCTAATTTTTTGTCATTGGGACATACAGAGGTTAAAATGGTGGCCAGAGATTCTAATTGTTGTGAGACAGAAGCAGTTTCCTCACTCATAGCCATTTGGTTTACTATATGTGTTTCCCAAACATCTTTTAATCCGATTTCCTTGTCCATCAGAACGTGATTGTCTTCAACAGATTTTTCATACTGACACACGAGACCACTGATACGACTTTCTCGATCTGTATAATAAGCTGCATACTCAACACTCATTGCAGGTAATACATTCCATTTTCTCTTTACATTTGCTACTATTTTCTCATGTTTTACTTCCAGTTCATGGGCAAGAATGTCCTCTCCTAATCGCTCAGTTTTCCTCAAAAAGTCATTTCCTAATTTTGCTGACGTATGCATCAGTCTTTGTTTCTTATTACCATTCATCCAAGAAATAGGTAAGTTACACAAATGGTTAAGTCCTACTTGGTCTGTTGTGGCTAGTTGAGAAGGTACACTTTCTAATGAATTTAAATATTGAGCTCGTTTAAGTGCAGTCTTTTGTCGAACTTTATCCAATTTACGTAGAATTCGAGCATGGTCAGCATTCGTTCCAGAGGGAAGTCCTTCCTGTTCTTTCTTTTCTTTTTTGATTCGTAGTTGCTCTTGCAAAGTATTAAAGAGTCTTACACGTCGTCTATAAAACGAAATAATCAAGTTATACTCAACGTAAATCCTTTATTAGCGGCTATCAAGAGTATTAATTCTTGTAAAATTACTTCATTGTTTCACGATTTGTGTGCAATTTGCAAGAGACGTAATAGGGATCGGCTTCGGCAAAATCCACTTGATTTGGATCTGACAAAAGCCCTAACTTCTGAGCACATGTAGCATGAAAATACGTTTTGCACATCCCCGCATCGCATGGGATAACGATCCCCGTGTGGGCTTGACGTTCATCTTCACACGCTGCACAACTATGAGATCCCCACCGGGCATAATGGATTTCGTATAAATTGATACTGGAGTCGTGATGTAAAGCAACACCTTGGGTATACATTGCACACACCAGGTGCACCCACCGCCCAGCTGTAGACTCCTTAAATAAGCCTCCTAAATTGAAATAAAGTTTATAAAAACTATTAACATTATAGTTAATCATCCAAATTTTGTATGCACAACAGGTAAAAATGTCCTGCATACCTTTAGTTGGACATAATTCACAATACATGTTTTCTGAACCACTTTTGCAAACATCACAAAACCAAGGTTCTGTGCAACTGGAAGACCCAGACCCACTTGAAATGCTTAGATTATCGGCGGACAAACCGTAGCAAACTGTAAAAATTACATTAATGTAATATTGTAAACTATAATAATTCTAATGAAACACACGTGCTGTTCGCATAGGCAATGGTGGTCATGCGGAATTGCATACCAACTTTGCCATGATGACACGTATATTCTTCGTGATAAGCACAGTACCAAAGTACCAATAACATATTTTGCATAATTCCTCTTATTAAAGCGGTACTTAGTTACTTCAATCTAAAAAATAAAGATAAATAATATATAAAACAAGAACATTACATATGCATTTGAGCAGTGTAAGTCTTTCAATGTTGCAATAACACTTACTTCTTTCCTGTTTTCTTTTTGACTACATGTGGCATCATCTATAAGGCTAAATATGGAGCGATATTTTGACTTGTCTTCAGACTTTTTATCTTTCTTTTCTTTTTTCTTCTTTTTCTTTTCACTCAAAACTTTCTTATTGCTTATCTTCGATTTTTTCGCCAAAACCACCTTTTTTGCTTTAGTAACCTTCGCCTTTCTTGCTGAAGCTTTAACGGCTTTTTGTGCTAAATTGGTTTTAGTCTTTACAGAATCAGCTGCTGGTTTCTTTTTGGTTCCTTTCTTCGTTCCAACTTTTTTTGGTTTCGAATTTTCTTGATTCTTTCGAACTTTCCTTTTTTTCTTGGTAGGTCGCTTACTAATAAAATCATTTGCTTCATTCAGTTTTTCTAACGTTTCTCGAAGAGCAGATTTTTTTGTGTCAGGTTCATCGGAATCCGAACCCTGGGAATCGTCATTACTTGACTCAGCATCACTTCCACTATCATCCTGTTCACTGGAGCTAGAACCTTGAGAAATAAATTACAGAGAGTAACAAAATAAAAAGTACACAATAAATGTTGTTAAGAAACTTTAAATATGGTAAATTAAGCCAACCTGCTTCCCCCTTTTTCTCCTGATAATCTTCATCGTCTGACTCATCGCTATCATCAGCATTATTTTCTTCAGCGTTATCACTGTCGTTGGATCCTTCATCTGTTTCGACAGTACCAACAGAATCAGAATCTTCATCACCACAGTCAAAATCTGGATCATCACTTTCATCTTGCATAGATGATTGGAGAAGGTCTTCCACGTTCTTTGGACGAATGGGTCGTTTACCTGTTGCCTCACGTTCAACTAAACAAATTGAAATATTTATAACATAAAATACCGTAAAAAATTTTTATTTGATTTACGAACGTTACATTTAGAAAATACGAACTTACTCATTGTACGAACCAGGAAGTCAACCCCTCCTCCAGCAGCCTGTGGTGAAGTTTGTGGCTGTGTTGCCTTCTTAGACATTTTGAGTTTCTTAGGCGCAAACTTTCACAAGCATTCACCATTCAAAGTTTTTTACTACCTACAGCTACGTAATCACTATTTAAGGTAACGTGACATCAAATACAATAGTTGACAGTAACGCACTACACAAATATTTTATTTTGCGACAATATAAAACACTAAAACGGTAGTTGTTGGTCCCGCGTACAAAAATATTGTGAGACACAACAGTCAACACGAAACTTTGATATAACACAAACCGTTATTATTAACACTATTTTCAATTTTCGAAAATATTTATTCCGGGACTTTTAGCTGAAGTTTCTTCTTGGCATCCGTTGTAAATGCATCAATATTCAATATATGCCTGAAAGTTTACAAACAAAGAATAATAAAATTTTCAAATTGCCAAGCTGAAAAATGATTCAGAAGTGATTGAAGACTATCAGCAGGTCTCAGTAAAATATCGTAAATCACAGCGCGTCTTAAAATCATTATACGATTACGATATACTGCCACATGTATCTCAATATTTAGGAATACATGTAACAAAAGGGCGTCTTGTATTATCAACCATGAACTGAAATCTTTGTATCTTAAATCTTATGTAATGTTTATGTTGGTTATATACAAAACTTTCGTTACATTACTACACTATTATACCATATCGCACACATGTAGCAAAAACGCTATATAACAATTTTATAAATTATAATTACGCTGTCTTTATCCAGAACAACAACGTCACAAATAATGGCACACACACGGCATGCTTGAAAACGTTTTAACCCCGAACGACAAACGAGAAAATGTCTTCTACAAGACAATGCCCAAAATGACTATTGTGACTATTGAGTCATCGGAGAGAGAACTTTACATAATTTGCTGTAAAATCAAAACAAATGTAACGCGTATTTTTTGTAGTCAAAACAGTTTTACCCGAGAGTGAGAGTGCTTTATACTTGAAACCTTTATGACTTGTAATAATATATAACTGGCCAACAAAAAAAAATGAAAAAGATCAAGGGAAATGCTCATCTAACAAATGACTGGAGATACTATAATTATAATTAAGAAACACAAAGACAAAAAATGGTTGATAAAATAGCACACGCGTTTCTCCGCCTGCATCTCTTTAAACGTATTGTACATACACAACACACACAAACCCATGCCCCAGCGAATAAACTCAAGTCTTAAAAAACTTCAACTTAAATTAACATTCAACCATAATTTGTAATATGAATTGCGAAAATTCTTCAACACAAACTATTACAGTCATATTATGAATGACTTGTGACGCCACTTGTCATCCACTTTTGACTTCCAACTTTTTAATTAGCAAAAATAATTTCTTCTGTAACAAGTCGAAGTCCCTGCATCTCCCCGTGTACAAATCAAGTACAAACCAAGAAGTCAAAGAAATGAGAATAGTATCCATTACAATAGTAGTGCAAAACCATTCCTAATTTACCTGCCAGGATGAAGTGGTAAAAATACGTTTACATCCAAAAAGAACGAGTACATATATACCACATACCAACTTGCTCCATGTCGCAAATTGAACTGACTCCTTTGCGCTGAGTGAGAAGCAAGAAAGATGAGAAAGGAGCGAGCGAAGCAACTAGCAAGTTGCTAATACACAAACGCAATACACAAAAACGTAGGATTTGGTAGATAAAACGCAAGCAAAATATGTTCTCTGGTTTTTGTTCTACGTGTAGCAAGCAAACACGCAATAATAGCTTGAACCTAATACAAGAAGCGATCTTTTAAAACTTTGAGAAATTGGCAGTAGTCTAGTAGTAGCATCTATTTCCCCTTATTTCTCCGCCTTGTTACAGGTCCTGGTTTCGCGAAACCTGGGCTCTTGTTTCATTCTGTGTCACACCACACAAACTTAATAATGTTGTTGCCGTTGAGAGGCGGATTATATACGTATATCTAACGACACAACAACAGACTGAAAAGTAGAATAAAATGTCGAATACCCGCCAAACTCGGAATGAAATAAGGTTCACACATGCAACTTTAATTAGTATTAGTTATACTTAAAAATTCATAATCAATAGACGGACGTGTATGCTTCTATTCCGGATTTTCAAATTAAAAGAAAAGACTTGACATCGAAGTAAGTCCTGAGAAATGCTTACAAGATTTGGTATATCTAATTAATCACAGGTCTAAGTCCACGTGGATTTAAAAACGCTTAAAAAAGAACGTCTTCTCTATTGAATTATGTATATTTTTATCGAATTTTTATCCATTTAGTTATTGTCTAAAATCTAAGCACAACCATTCGATTCACTTGCTTTAGTTCTTGACGAAGATCACTGACCATTATCGATCATTTTACTCCTTTTTATGATTATATATTGCTCTTAGAGGTACCATGGTTTCCATGCTCGTAGATATTGCTATTCCGACAAAATGTACGACACTATTTTTATGTATCACGTTAAAAATGTCTTTTTGCACGGTTAATCCGTCAAATTAGTGTCATCATCATAAAAATTTACGACATGAATAAACTATTAAATTCTGATTAATTTGTTATGCCTCTTACCTTCAACAATCGCATTGAGCTTGTGCTCGTTAACAATTTTCTCTTTCATTTTCCACGAATTCTAATACTTTATAATTTTTCGCCACCAGCAGTTTCCGTACTTCTTCTGGTACAAAAGACAAATTCATTTGAAGACTTCTAAGCCACACCACACACATGGGCTCCTGTCTCCCAACTGCTTTACGATAAATTTCTGTAATTGTTACGTATTGTAGTGTATCGTGGCAAATATCGTGTTTCCACACTATAGACGTATCTCATGCCTTGACCGTCCAGCTTGAATTTTATTATTTACGAATTGATTTCATTGTACAATAGTACAACCACCAACCATCACAATAATAATGACCTGACTATAACCATTACAACTTGTGCATGTTGCATCTTGCATAATAGACTTCAGTGCAGCAAAATATACATTCACAAATTGTTCACATAGATAAAGTAAACCAAAAGGAAGATTTTATTACAATTTACAATTTACAAATACATGCAACAAACACAGGGTTACGTACGGTTGCTGTGCTGTGGTACGAGCCGTGAGCCCAAGCTCTCACACGACGAAGACGAGTCGAAAAGTAACCAGAGAGATGGCCAGTAATAAAACAAGTAAAAAACTTGTGTACTGACTGTGTAGGAGTATGTACCTATGTATCGTGTTAGTTGCATTTTGCATTGCTGGCGTTTTATATACGTGTTTATACGATATTATACGATGCACGTAAGCGAGGTGTTTGAGGAGTACCAAAAAACCAGCCAACTCGCTGTTGTTTGCCGAATGGAAAGCTGTCTATCTGAGTAAACCTAAACTGCATCTATCTAGTCGTTCTGTTCAACAAGAGAAGAAGAGAACCACATTTTTACTCTTGTTCACGTACCCAGTCCGTACACTTCTGTCTCAACTTGGTGTTCCCCTATCTGCCTTGCTAATACAAATTACACCTAAATTCTCTAAATGTGTTTCTTTTCAAATTACAAACTTCATATATATTGTATTATATAAAAATGTTACTATTACTATTATTATAGATTTACCTTTGCTTGACCGTATCATATCATATTCCCACTCTCCACTCGGCTCGCACTAGTCACACTACTAGCGTCAACATGTAACAAATGTGTAATGCAATCGTTATAAAAAAGTTATCCTTCTCCGTATGATTTTTGTCGGTTTTGTGTTCCTCGTTTTGTATTCTTCATAGCATGACCGAGGATAGCTGCGCAGTTAGTTTGTATTTTGTATTCCTTTCAGTCGCGCTAGTCGCATATTAGACTAGACACAGAGACACAATAAAACATCGCATCAACTCTCCTAATAAATGTGTTTCATTTTTCATACAATATATCTTATGAATGATGAAATGGATTTTTATGCGCTGCTCCTTTACACATCAGCTACAATACAAAATGTAGTATTATGCCGGCAGAAGTTACTAGTATCTATATGGGAAGCCTGAAGCTACGATTTTGAAATATGTCAGTGACAAAGAATGTCAATGAGCAAAAATGATAACAACTTATCTCTGTACATAAGGCATTAATACTTTTACATTTACGAGTAAAGGTTTAAACTAATTGTAAGGAAAACTGATGAATCTCCGGAATTGATTAAAAATGGTTGGTTATCGATAGTAAGGGGAACTTTTTTTATCTTCAACCTTCAAATTCATCAGTCTTAAAATATATGCTAAAAGAAAGCTTCGTTGCTACCTAAACCTGTAGGAAAATTCTAAAACTGCCATATGCAGAAAGGTTTCTTGCACCCCATTTCATAAAATTACAAGTCCGACCCCGACAGGTTGACGAACTTGTCAAAAATTTGTCCATTTAAATATATGGGTAACCAACAGCGACTATTTTGAAAATTTGTCAAAATTGTCAGCCTGCCATTTGTATGAAATTGGGTTCAAGACGTAACTAGATTGTGTAACGTAAGGTCAGTTAAACTCTTATGACGACTAAAATTCACCCATCCATACATTTTGAATGGGAACCTCGGAAAGTAGAGTCTTTACCTAAGGAACTAATTTCTTTTAGCATACGGCTTTATATGACAGGAGCTCATTAAACGAAGCACTGATCAATGTAATGATCTATGTAATATTCATGTTCTTTTGCTATACTAATTACAAAACAAGTCGACAGCCAAGATACCGTATTGTTTTTTGCAAGAGAAGAGGATCCACCGCAGCTGGTATGACCAGTGCAGTTGATGCTGTGATTGAGCTAACTAAATTGCAAACATTACAATTACAGTGGGTAGTACATGCAAATGCAAAAATGTCATTGTGCTGGGGTCGGGGACATGATGAACTAAAATGAAGCTAAATAAACCATGACTGAACCACATAGACAAACAAAAAAGTGATAAGATAAAGTAAATCAAAATTAACTAGATCAATCTACAAGACCTATGACAGGAATATGATGCATTTTAGACAAAAAATAGTGTCGTCCTCTGTACAAACATCAAGCTGTATTTTACCTGCCAGCAGCAGCAGCTGGTGGAGTATACCTGTAGTTTACTTACGGACATAACGGATATATATGGGGCACAAAGATCCATTGTCCATTGTAAAAATTCTATAGAAGTTAATTCGAAATTCGAACACACGCACAGATATCTCATGATTTGGTTGCGGTCATTCATATAAACCATAAAATCCTTACCAGTACCGTTGCTATTAGAAGGGCCAACTAATGTCATGATTTTGACATGTATGTTTATTAACTACGGAGAGCATTTTAATGCTGAAGTAGTTTATGCGATCAGTATGTTTGTCTGTCGGTCTGTCCGTCTGTCTGTCTGTCTGTAATCACGATAACTCTTCAGGGAATTGTCGGATTCCGCTGAAACTTTGCATGTAGGTACCTCATGTCAATA
>JAHZNE010006889.1:0-10542 GCA_027744055.1 Callyntrura sp. NNG-2020
ATTGCCGATAGTCACTGCAGAAAAGTCGCCTATTTTCCCGTAATGCAACGTAATAATGACACAATAATTCATGGAATTACAGGCAGGAAAATGGGTACTACAAGATATTTTCTCTTCTTTGCCAGAAAAGAAGGCGTGTACACCAAAAATAGCGTTACCATCTCCTGCTCGCTGTGGTGGATTCTATATTTGAAAAGAAAATCATTCACTCACACTATCATCATCTACTCGTTATTATTGTATCGTCAACACGTCATCATCGTTGATTTGAGTCAGCTGGTTCTACTTGAATAAAAAAACAGCGCGATAATGATCCTACATCGTCCTAATTTTATTACACGGTGGGACTTTCATCATTATCCACTCTTGCGTGCGTTTCGACACCCAGGGTGGGCTGGCTCGGGCGCTGCACCAAAGGAATAAGGAAATCAGGCTTTAAAAAATCATGTTTCTAGTTCCTTACTAAATTTAACGCATACTCTTTCTTTCTCGACCTCGCTGGGCATGGCGTTGTTGCACCACATTATTATTATATATGCATCCATCGATCTGTTGGTTGGCCGACACCTACAAATGGATTAGAAAATTTCTTCATTGCACTTTGTGTGCACGTAACGCAGCAGAAAATTCATTTTTAATGATAACCTTAACACTGTTCTGGCCAGTTTAGTAAGACACTCGATCTTCTCTAGAGAAAATTATGTCGGATTCTTTTTCAAGTTTAATGCCTTTTTGGTCTAGAAGCACATAATACCGCCACATAACTATACCGAATGTGTGTATTGAATGGTAATGAAAGCAGCTTTCGTTGTGCAAGCAGTTTGAATATTAAAAAACTCTTATTGTGCTGGACATCCTCTGTATCTCTATAGATTATTTATGGCTTGTATTTATAAACGAAATGATTTGTAGTTTCGGTTGAAAATGTTAATATCGTCAGCTAGCTTAACTTTCTCATCGACTCTCACTTCTAAGATATGCTATTGTACGGACAACTAACCTTGAAGTAGTACAAAGGAGATATTTAGCAAGATGACGAGTCAAAAATACCATTATTGTTAAACATTCTGGGAACGTATTGACTACACTCGTGGCATTTTCTATTCTTATTGAAGCACAAAAACATCACTGGGGAAAAGACAGCATCTTACCATATGTCACACTTAAATGAATTTAAATACAAAAAAAGATAAATTAAGTAGTAGCTGGACAAAATGAACGTAACAAAAATGCTCATGGACAAAAAATTGGGGAAATTTACGATTCTCCTCCTAATGGGCACCGCACACCATACTCCGTGGTATACATTGAAAAGTGATCTCTAGCGAGTCCACTGATGGTTGTCAGCACATTGCACTTGATGTTCGCACCATGTACGGCAGTTTTCACTGCAACAATCATTATTGTGCTATTATACCTTATTATTACTATATACAGCAGAAGAGTAGATTCCCTCTTGCACAAAATGGGATGCTGTTAAAACGTTACTTGTGGTATTATTACCACTCAAAGATTTTTCAGCGTATCGAGTAACATTACCTCTGAATACTACTGTCCTGTACTGTGAGATATGCGCACATTTCGAAAGAAATTCAAAGAAATAACTTTTAAAGCATAAAGCAATAACGATTACGCAAGCACATTAAGAGATGTACGATAACTCTTTATCCTAGAGCAGAAAAAATGCAACTTCTTTTTAGCAGAGGAACATGACAAAGTACAATGCGTCCGTCATAAGGCATTTTCTGGACGGATATATTACTTACATATCATCCTACTGCTATACCTGTACGCAGTAGTACCGAGTGCAGCAAAAATCAAAGTTAACTTGTCTGCAACCGCATTCTCTGTTTCTCTCTCTATCCACCCACTCATTTTTGTGTAAATTGAATACAGGTGAAAAGAGTAAATCTGTCAAGATGATGAAAGGGGCATATATTACCATTTGAAAAAGTTGAGGCATGTTTTTGCTGGAAACTGAAAGAAAAAAAAATTTGAGAGAATTGAAGACTAGCTTACATAATACAGTATTTTTTGTACATTTTTTACCTGCCTGAGAGCTACTCTCCTTCCTGACAAGGAACCATGTAGGCAGGCACATACCGGCCGCCTGACGATGACGAATGGCATTGGCTTGGCAAAAGACGGCAATGAAAAGAAAACATGCACGTCGGACAGGGCACAAGGGACCCATCATTTCTCAAAAGCGTGTTCGTACGTACACTACTCACTTGCCGCTCATTCATGCCTACAAGAAGCGCCGCAGCAATGAACAAAAAGATGATGCTGCTGCAGACAACGATGATGATGATGATGATGACGACGATGAAGACGACGCAGATGATAAGAATAAGAGGCAAGAAAAGAGTCTTGACTTTTATCATCATGGAATATCAAGCAAGCCAGCAGAAAAAGAATTGCCGCGTTTGCTGTGTAAGTACCCAAGTATATGTACATTTTTATTTTGTTGGCGTTTTTTACTATGAACTCAGACAGGCATCTGTCATATCAACATCATCACACAACTCCCACTACCATCATCATCTTCATTCCAAGTAGTACATTGAGCATTTTATGTTAAACTTTTTTGCAACAAGAGGAAATTTAGCCAAAGCAAAGCAGTCGTTTAAGTCGTTGCTCGTCCTCTTCTCCTGTAGCAAACGAGCTTTACATGGAAATTGGACGGCGTCTTGTTACTATTTAAGAACAAATAGTTTCGGCGTTAGTCTCAGAAAGAAGGGAGGATGTGCGTTGCAAAATGCATGTACGTATACCTACACACACGACATATTTATACTTTAAACCGTTACTAGAGGCTGTAATGAACATTTTTCTTCTTTCGTTTTTCTAACGTTGACTGCTGCTACACGGTAAAGGAAGAAGAAGGATGACGATGGTTGTTGAAGGCAAACAAACAAATGGGCAACTTTTTTCCTTTTTACACACATACAGTTCCAATATATGCGCATATGTACACACATGCTCAGGAGGTGAATGTTGTCAAAGAGAGAGAGGAGAGAAGTAAAGTGGTAGTAGGTATATATGTATGCATATGTGTGAAGGAAAATGAGATGTAGTACATAAAAGCGTTAGTTATTCTTCTGTCATGATAATATTAGCCTTTCATCTGTACTTACGACTACTACGACGGCATGTAATAATCTTGTAAGTATGCCAGTCAGACAACATTTTTGATGAGTTTAATATGACAGCTAAAGCTAATAAAGTGAATTTTCTCTAAAGAAGGATATTATGTTCCTTGTGAAGTGCCCGAAGTATGTATGCATGTATTTTTATGCAGTATAAATGCTATCCCATTTAAAGACGAATAGCGTTGCTGGCTGGCGCGGCGACTGCCAATTCTTTTCGTTTCTTTCTGGACAGGGTAACGCGACGGACGGATGGGTGACGAGAAAAAGAGAGTGGTATATAATGAAGACGACAAGAATCCCGTATAAATACAGTTCGGTTCGGTTTAACTGTAAAAGTTTATGTGTGCCTAATATGACTTCCCCGGTATAGCAGAATAATGAAGAGCAGGACGAGAGAGAAAGTGAAAATAACTGCTAACTTCATAAGCTACAGCATGTTCAAGAGACTTGCCCGTTTTCTTAGGACATCATATGACCAGTCCTTCAAAGAAAGACAGAAAATGGAGAGCGATGGTAAGAGTAATTTAGGAGAAATCGCGCAAGATTTTACGAGGAAAGGAAGACGATCGAGGAAGTGTGAGAGTGGCTCTCAAGATTTGTCTTTCGACTGCCTCTTCATTTCACTCCTCGCCATCTATTTTCTCCATCCCCCCGTCTCTCTCCCTCTCTCTATAATAATATTAATAATACTAATAATAGTTCGGTCCAATAATAATTTAAGTGCGCACACACACACACAACTCTCCTAGGCCATAATCATAAAGATTTCCAGTAACAAACGCACTGCGTTCTTGTTTTGACTAGATATATAGATGAGTGGAGATGTAGAATGACAAGGAATGAAATGAAAACATTATATTGGTCCTTACTCCTTCTGTCTGATGTATGTAGGTATATGACGTGTCTATCTCCTACAACCATATTCACTACAGCCACTTCTCGTCAAAACCCTTTGCATTTAAGAACATAATAAACATCTCCGTATAGAATACAATAGGATCCCGTGACTGGAATAAATTATCTCTATCGGTATTATAATAAATGAGCATTACTCAAACACACAGAAAAGAGATCGAGTTTGTACACACTTACACACTACACAGCTTAATAACTCCATTTTACCGCGCGCTGCTGTGATGTAGGTATAAGTTGGTTGCTCACACGTCACACAAAACATTCTTGTACACTTGTACCAGTAAATGAACTACTACCTAACAAAAAGCTTGCATCCACCAAACACGGGTTGGAAAGTATCAAGAAAATGAGTTTAGGTATAACATTTTATTATACAAGCACACACGACGGTAAATTAGACGACGACGACGACGACGAAGACGACACTACTGACAAAAGAAAGACATATCCATATCATATACACTTATAGCTTCATAACACTGCACACGTAGTGGGATCTATGCCTAACACCCGAAATGCACTTCCAGCCTCTCACCTTTTCCATCATCATCTTAATCGTACAATATTCTCGAGCAAGGTGAATGGATAAGTAGAGAGAGAGAGAGGTATATATAAAAAGGTAAACATAAAATATAAGTGTTTCGTGTAATGTGTGTACTTGCCACCAAAGAGAAATTTACTATCACAAGGAAGCTCTCTCTCACTATATGCGTACATGTTCGTATTTTTCTCTCTCAACAAAAAGGGGTCCATCTTCTCTTTCTTGTTGTTCGCCTTCTTTATACAAAATATTAAGTATACAGCTTCTCACTTCACTTAAAAGGAATGTGATAAGAAGATTTTTGTGTGTAAACGTAAAGATTGAATATCTGAATGATATTCATTTCTTCTCTCTTTCTCTCTCTCTTCATGTAGATATTTACTCAGGTATTATGTTCCAATAACACAGCGCTGCTAGGGATGATGAGTTAACTGACGATCATTGACTCAAAAGAACCAAAAAAGTGTACACGCTGTATATCTGCCACTCGTATTTTGTATTCGTTGTTCCCCACTTTTTTCCCGTAATACTTACCTCAGAAACAAGTCGTTTTTCTTAAATGTGTTACATTCTCGTATTCTCTTTCGTATACCATGCTGCCAGCACGAAGCACTGAGCCAGCTTTAAATGTGAATCTAATCAAATCGTCACCTTTTTTAAGTTTCACACTCGTTTCACAGTCAGTCAGTCAATATTCAGTATCATCTACTTTTCTATTTGAATCCCGCTCATCTCGGTTTACCTTCTCTTTGTTGTAACGCAGCGCAAGCAGAAAATGATGACGAGAATGGGAATGAAGAGAAGAAGAAGAAGATGAAGAGAGAGAGAGACATCAAAAAGCTCACAAAAGTACTTTTAATGCAAAGATTATGGAGGCTTGCTGCCTGATGGAAAAACAGCTTTGTGTACCATAAGAAGAGAGGATCCGTCAAAGATCGAAGCAAATCTTTTACATCTGAAGGAATTATGCTCCCGTGTAACTGGTGGTGGGGTGGGATGGTAGACCTGCATATCATCCTTTTCTTTGTAAACCCTTCAACTTACTTTTTAATACCCATCTATGAAGTCCTTACCGTACGTTCCGGGCACTTTTAAGTGAGTTTGTTTAAATCTACACAAGTTTTTTTTACCGGATGAAATTTTATAGATTTCCCTTTCAGACGTTTAGATCCTCCTCCTCCATAGTGGTGGAGGGAAACACGTTTACATTTTTTCTGTTTGAAGAGTTATGCCTTTTGCTTTGGTAAACACTAAATATGATGAGGTGGATCCTTTTTTGCAGGAGAGAAGAGAGACGGAAAATAAAAGTGGATAAACATCCGAAATTTTGTAAAAGAGGAGATATGAAAGATATCCGATAAAGAGTATTTATGTACTGCGCTATCGAAACAAGTGTGCTTATATCAGAGAATATTACCTTGTAGTACACAAGGCATGCAGTACATTTTTATTACAGATAGCAACTTATGACAAGGGCGATGATAAGGAGGAAGACGATGATGGTGGTGGTGTGGTGTGGTGCTGAACTGATGGGCAACCTGGAACAGGGCATATAACGACAACGGTACCCTATGTCTATGTGTAATAGAGTATGGTGTTGGTAGGCGTAGAAGCAGCACAGTCTTCTAGTTGAAGCTTCAAGCCCAAGGGACCCTTCATCTAGAACACTCCCTTAAGGCTTTTCATCTCTCTATTTTCCCTTTCCATTTCGGTTTCTCTGTGGCTTGCCGGGAGGGGTAGTAAGCAAAAGCTTACCTTATGCGGAAAGCGTAGGTTGAATAAATTTTCCGTTTTTTACTAGTGCGTTCTCTCCTACTCTCTTTATTTTCCTGAACGGGAATCGCCAAAACCGCTTTTGTGGTTTTCTTTAAAATTCTCTCAGGATGAGAGGCTGATATCAGCCCGGGAGGCAACATCGTTTGTCTTACAATATTGGTCACGTCTTCATTTCAATGGGATCACATCGTCTTTGTTGCCGTCATCATTATCACCCGTCTGCATCATCGTCGGCAACCGCAGTAGGTCTACATTTTTTCCCTTTATTTTTCTCTCTCTTTCGCTCAAGGATTTTGAAACAAGTGACAGAAATTTATTACATGTAGGAATGAGAATTGTTTTCTGGCAATTTTTATGAGCTCCGGTAAAGCAAAAACCAAGTTCATGACTGCAGCAACCAAGATGCAAAAAACACGTAGACAGAACACAAATTGATGTACATAACTTTTCTCTCTCACTGTGCATTTTTCATTGTGATGTCAATGCAAAAAAATAAAGTTGAACCAACATGTAATGTTCAATCATAAAAGACAAAAAGCTTGATACCACAAGACATGATTATCATCGTTTTGTTTTTGATTTACCAAGATGAAAATGTGTGTCTGTCAATATTTTATATCAATGATGTCAATCACTAACAGCCAATATGTACCAATATCATCATCATGTGTATTGCTTATGTTTAGTTTTGGCCTGAATTTGATCGTATCCTTTTTCAGGTGAAACAACACACATGAAAACAAAAACGTGTCTAGACAGACTGTGATGCTATAATGAGGTTTTTGCTTATCTTATTTTGCTTGTGTTCTTTAAGACCTTTTAAAAATCACCGTTAATTACGTTACATACAATAAGCTTGCTCTATTGACTTTTAGTTTATGAGAGACTAATTCATAATTTATATAATGAATCAGAAAAGACTTTCAGGACGACAGTTTGTTTTGTTTCAAATAAATCCATTGCAACGCTCCTTTGAATTTATTGTCTTTCTTTTGAAAATTATCTGGCTGGGCAGCACTATATTTTCTATCTAGATCCTCCTGGGGGATCACTGTTTTACTACGAAAAGATGAAAACAAAACCGACCAGTAGCAGGTCACCACGTGATAACACGGCAATAAAGTTGTGAGTGTAAGGTTGTGATATGATATATTGCACTGCACCACCACTACTACTGCTACTACTACTACCTTTATGAACTGAGCCCTGTGCAGATCCCACTCGGTCAATTGAGCGTACGGTTATTTAATTAGGATAGGGGAATATTATTGTTGACTGCTGGCATTACCCCAGCATTTTGTACGTGCTCATCATATTTGTGGTTTTGATTGGAAGTCGGCAAGAGAGATGAAGACACGGTATCATTATTATTTACTGGTTCTCCCTCTCTCTCTCTTAAAACTCCCCTGTCTCTCCCAACCCTATACACATTATTACCGCGATAAAGCCAGCATATTGCACGCATCCGCAAATACGATGAAAAGATTTTCCCGGAGAAAACTACCACTACACGTTTTTGTAATCTAGTTTCGCTTGCCCTCATGAATGACAAATATTTACTTTTCACTAGCAACCTACACAGTGCATGTAGACAGTAAAGCATTGCTCTAACGAATACAGCCATCTAAACAGGTCTACCCTTTTATTTGCTTTCTATCTGTATATACACTACTTCATCTCTTCGTCCTCTGCTGTCCGGAGCCTCTATCCAGCAGCACATTATGTCCATTATCGTGGCAATAGTGAATGAGTGGACAGAGGAATTAAAGAGAAACTAACACGGCAGAAGTAATTGCTATTTTCTCCAGCAATTTGACGTTACAGCCCCCCAGTAGTCGGAGAGAACAAAGAGGAATGTTTACCTTTGTACGTAACGGGTTATCTTTATTGCCAGCTTTTGTGATCATCATCGCATCGTCCTGTGGTATATTTTTCGTGGGCATCATTCATTATTCCCCGTCTGCCAACATGTTTATCTATTGCTTAAGAATTCATTAACAAGCTGACAAATTTTTACGGCAGGAAAACATTTTATAGTGATTAAGAGTACAGCCAAAATAGGGATATCCTTTGTTTTTTCCACTGCGGCTCCAAATTTTTTTCGCTAGGGACAACCCCAGTCAAACAAAATAAACTGATCGCACAAAAAAGAGTGTACGACGCCTTTTTGACCTTTGGGTAGTTAGGGTATTCCGTGAGGCTGTAATTTTATTTACCTGTTGTTGGAAAGTAAATGAAAACGGAATGTGTGTCTGCTTGGGTAAACTTGCGTATTTGTGTAGGAACGCATTGAGTTCTACGTACTTTTTTCCATTCATATAATGCACTCTCAGACAGACACACATGTCTGTTTACATGCTTCCCTGTCAGTACTAGTTACACGCACGCACATCCCTACGCACCACACCATAAGCACAATTGCACCAAGGAAACTTTCTATAATATGCAGCAGAACATTGTTGCAAAAGGGACAAGCTCAGTGTTACATAGCAGCATGATTTTGTGCGTCTCTAATGGGATGTTGATGACGGTGACGACGGATTCGTTGTTAAGAGAAACGAATTTCCTGTATATTTGTGTGCAATAGGCGTATTGAAAAAAGAAATGAAGTGACTGCAAAAACAAGACTGCGCGATAAATCCTTATCATTTAAGGGAGAGAGAGAATAAAAAGTAGGAAGATGCATTGTCAGAACATGACTTGAAGCTAAAACAAGCCATCTGTTCTCTCTCTCTGTGTCTACGTTCCTCGCCTTTGCCCTACTCTCTCACATCAGTACAGCGACAGCAGTCCGCAGTATTCATGCAGAGGGGTAGCAAAGATGATGAACAAAAGTGATTTTTGGTGGAGACACCACAGAAAAACATATTTTTGGGGAATGCACATGATATTATGGTTGTTACACAAGAGAGAGAGAGAGAAAGAAGCAGAAAGGTGCTCACTCTTTAAAAGTGACAAAGTGTAAACGAGGATTACACATTATTGCAAAGTACATAATCATGTGTGCGTGTAATAATATTTACTTTGCTGCCCTTCTGTCAAGTCAGGAATCATAGTAGATACATACTACTACATGCCAAGCTGTATTTGCGTATATACGTAATTTTTCCATTTTGACCTGTTTGAAAGATTAAAGCAGAGCTCTTATCAAACAGGGAAATTATCGTTATTACAAAATAATAATAATATCCATGCTCTAACCCTAGCACTTCACGTATTTTGATGTTCACCTTTCCCTTTATAACGTGTAATCTGATAGCCAATCAAAATCGAGCTGGTTAGGATCTCATTAGCAGAAGAGAAAATATAAGTTGCACTGCACCATTGTTTCTGGTTAATTTACGCTGATTGTTAAATCATCATTGTTAGAAGCGCAGTTATTAAAAAGGAATAATGAAGTAGGCTCGATAATGGGGTACAAAAGAATGAGCAAAAGAAAATCACGGTGTAGTTAGGTAATCAGTAATATCATATTAGAGAAAAATCAGGTGGAATAAATTACCGGACAGATGAAAATAATAAATGCTCCGATATTTTTAAGGGCTGTTAGAGCTTATTATGCGGAAGCTTACTCATCAAAAGTTTATAACCGGAATTAAATGAGAAAACTAGATAATTGAAACCTTTTATAAAAGGAAGCGTTTAGGTATTTTTAACTCGTTTTCCAGAAAATTCCGCGGGTTTTACGAAGGATTATTAAAGTTCCGGTAAGCTTGCTATATCATGAAAGTTTTCTTACGAATTTTCAACGGCCTACGTCTAGTCCGTTCATGTTTCCGCAGGCAAGTCTTTTCTCTACCTGAAAGTTTTCAGCTCATAAATTTTGCTCGCTTCTCTCTCTCTAAGACAAAACTATATTTGAGAATAGCCATTACAACGAGGGTAGTTTGTAAACGTGCATTTTTATCGTAATCGTCTGTTCAGTCAACAAGAATGTTCTTCCAAGGATTTATCTAAAGTCACGACATTGATAAGCTTTTATCCCTGATTAAACTTTCCAAGAATTTTCTTTCATATACAATATGGATATTTTCCGTGGCCGATGCAACGCTTATTTTATGCGATAATCGAAAATGAATAACAATGCTCTTTTTCAGCCGCAGAGTGCACATAACATTTTTTAAATTCTCAATGTATAATATACATTTTTATCCAGCA
>JAHZNE010006890.1:0-10100 GCA_027744055.1 Callyntrura sp. NNG-2020
GGCAGGGCCGCAATAAAACTACATAGTGTATTCGATTTACTCGTCGTCGTGTACTCCCTGTCTAACGATTTATTCTTGCAAAATTTATGAGCTCACTTTTAGCACTACTTACCCTTCTGAGAGAGACTGTAACTACATAATATATCGTAATAGCTGAAGCAGCAACGAACCAAAAAAGAGGTGTGTATTCATTCAATGAAAGACAGAAGTGAGAGGAGCTCTGAAAAAAAACAAACACATTTACATGCAACTCGCTCTCCGTGTGAGCTGTGAGACTAATGGTGGATTTTACTTCCAGCACTCTTCTATGTACACTGTATTTAGAATTGGTGAAGCTGTATGTAGCAATGTGGCATTAGTAAAGGGTAAAAGAGTAGTAGTAGTCGGGTGATGCAGAGAACGCAAAACGCAACTCTCGACGCTAAGGTAAGTTTGATTCTAGACGTTCCCTCCCCGAGGGATTTAGATTGCAGCTTGGAAAACTATCCCTATTTTCTTTAAGCACAGACAAAATTTGTATTTAAACAACAAACGAATGGAGAGGTTTTTTATAAGCAGAATGTGCAATCTGTTAAACCAGGCGTTTTACTAATGTACAACAGCATTTTGGAACAATTGCTAATGAATATGAAACAAATAGTTGAAAAAGAAAAAAAGTACAAAAACTTCCTAGCAATACAGTTCGAAAAATATTTGCTTCGTATTTTTGCACAATTTTCTACTCACTCTACCGGTTTCACAAGCCAGGTATTTTTTTGCCACACAATAATATTTCTCCTTGCAGATATTTTCGTTTTATTTTACATTATTTATGCAACAGCTAATGCAATTTTATGAAAAGGTAGCAATTAAGGTGGTGTATAAGTGGACGACAATTTTTTCCCCTTCGAATTGAAAAAAAAACTTTTTTATTTCCTTTATTCTTTTTCTCTCTCTCTACTTTGTCGGGCATTGCTACTGCTGTTGTTGTCGCAAAAACAATATAAAAGGAATACAGCAAAGTATATACATCATTGGACTTGAATATGTAGCAGAATTTGTAATAAATAGAATAGTTAAGTAGTTACGAAAAGTAGGAGTGAACTTTTCAGTATTCACAGTGGGCAAAAAGTTTCATTTTGTTGAACTGGGTTATAATTTTGCCTACACATAACTATACTTACTCCATCCTGCATGCTGAAATCGAGCCGATTTTAATATCTATATTATACTGCAACGTTGTTTCTCTCTGCGGATAAAAACATGGTATTATACACTACTGTGCTACAACAGTACTACTTTTGCTATATACTTTTATTAATCAAAAGCAGTCTGTTTACACATACACGCAAATGCAATTGTTTTATTCACTCACCTTTGGAGTATTTCGATGGTGTACAGCAGCAGATGGTAAATATTCATAATCCCCAAAATGTAATTTGGCTTTGGCTGGCGTATTTGTGCCATTTTGGAAT
The DNA here is from genome assembly GCA_027744055.1 of Callyntrura sp. NNG-2020. Lineage (NCBI taxonomy): Eukaryota > Metazoa > Arthropoda > Collembola > Entomobryomorpha > Paronellidae > Callyntrura > Callyntrura sp. NNG-2020. The sequence goes on from JAHZNE010006890.1 coordinate 1,455, forward strand.
TTTATAAATTTCACTCACCCATTCAGCAAGTCAATAAATCAATCGACTGGAAACTTTGCAAAAAATGCAAATACTAAAACCGGTCATTAAAAAATTTTCGGCTATTTTGTAAAGAAAGCCTACATTTTCCTTTGTGGTGGTGCTTTTCAACAAACTCGCGAGAAACCTACATGAAATATTGAAAACGGAAAAATTGAAACGCAGCAGTATCTCCGAGGGTGGAGTTAGGTACGTATAAACGATTGAATAAGTGAGTGTAATCATTAATTCAAACATTGTATATACCTTTTCCAACTGTAGGGCACACAGCTGTAATCAAGTTGAACGGAAAATGAAGTTAGGATGATGGATATGCTTGTAGTATATCCATCATTGCAGTAAACCGTATATTTCTCTTTTTTGTTGCACTACATTTATGCTGTAGGCGAATGCAAGCATGAATTAACTCTTCTCGCTATTAACGTGCCTTAATTACGGCTTTCACTCAATGCATTCAACTGCTCGATTTTATTTACTCAACTTCAAATTTTATATTGATAAATATATACCCTTTTGCCTTTTGGATTTCATGATAAACTACAACTCCTGCTAAGATATTCCATTCCTCATTTGGAAGTAATGCAGAGCAGTATCAGGCCAAATAAAAGGAAAATAACCAAATTGTAAAAGCAGCAGTGGTACTTATATGGGTATCCATCCCCAGCAGTATTCCAAATATAAAGTGTGCTTAGTTAGTTAAATTACATATCCAACATGTCAATGACTATTCGCGTTTGGAGCAATCTCTGACGTGACGACGACTGAGTTCATTGCTTGATATGTTAATGGTTCAATAATTACTAAACGTACTGCGTTCTAACTCATTACTAGTGTTAGTGCTGCTCTTACCACCGTTGTCACTGCCATCCATTTCAACGGAGAACCGGCGAAGGCGCATTTAAACTGTATTATGCAATATGCAAAGAAAGGCTCATACATACGCAGCAGCAGCAGCAACAACAACAACACATGTACCTGTTATACAGACTTGATTATATGATTATAGTTTACAGATGTTTTCATTTTCTTTCTATTTAGCCGACAGAACGCCGTGGACCTTCCAATTTATGACTTTGCTGTATCCCACGTACGACGAGCTCAAATGTCCGTGTACTACTACTGTCTTACCTCCACCTCTGTAATTATAATCAAGTTAGAACGATGATGATACACGTCTAGTACGTTGTGCTTTTATACACACGGTAGGCATGCACTTATAATAAAACATGGGGCTTGCTAGGAGGATAGGAATTTTGTTGGTTGTTGGTGTATCCCTAAAAAGTAAATCGACATGATGCTGATGAGGAGGAGGCAGATGACGATGATGATGGCATTTCTGCAGACACAAATGCCTTGTTAGCAGCAAAGCAAAGTCTTTTAAGCTTCATCAGACAGCGGGTTCTGGCGATGATTCCTCTGGAATCATTATCTTGAACAACATCACCACCATCATCATCTTCATCATATTCACTCCGTTGCTTTCTCTCATTCCCTTTCCAACCTACCAGTCATCTTCTTATCGCTCCAACACATCTTCCATCGTCTTTTAGGAAGTGGGCATTAAATAAAGCAAGGAGTGAAGTAGTGCAGAAGAGAGCACACACGGTGACCTTACAATCACGTTTGGACTCCAAGAAAGGAAATGAAAAGAATCATCAAATCACTATTATTATTATTATTATTTCACAAGAAAACGAGATGAGTTGAGCGAGGTAAAAAGAAAATGTTTCTTAGGGTAATGGTATCACAGGAGCTGTCTAGTCTAGACTCACCAGAGTAGTATGTACATATAAGACTGAACTCTACAGAAATACATACATCTCTCTGTATCCTCATCATCAGCGGCATCCCATCTTTTTCCCGTCAGAAAAAATCTCCTCAGTCCTTCAACAAAGAAAACCCATCAAAAACAGTCATGCAGTCATTACTAGCATTGATCATTAAGGAAAAAACATCGTATAAAATATACACATACCTATTCCGTTTGACTGACTGTGAGTGAATGGTGCTCTTAGAATGGGAAACGGTGCGCTTGCTTCCGAATAAAACTTTTTTCTTCTCCTTTTTTTACTTTTGCTCAGGCAATACAGGCCTTATATGCCCGTCTTCACTTTTACACATTATGGCATACTTATTATTATTATTTGAGAAGAAGATGATGACGTTGATGCTCATCATGGTAATACTGCGCATAACCACTTCGTTAAGGAGAGTTTTCATTTATACTCGAATACATAATGATGCAAACAAGCAGCAGCAGCAGCAGCAGCAGCAGCAGCAGAATCTCTCTCGTCTTCCTAGCAGCATTCTGATGCTGATGATTATGATTAGGCACGAAAAGGGAACTTGGGCATAAAAGTTGCCATCTTTTACTTTTTATTATTAATAGTTTATTCTCGGGAATAAGAAAAGTACATCCCGGTTCTCTTCAAAAGAGTAGTGGATGGATGGCACAAAGTATCTCCTATTTCTCATTAGCAGCACACATCATAACATTACTACGCAAAACTAACGTAAACTTAAGATACCACCATTTTGCCCAAGCATTTTACCATGCCGGTGCGGTACTCTTGCCGCTGCTGCTGCTTGCTGGGTACCTTACTCTCCTCATATTCCTACCGTTTCTCCACAGAAGTTTATGATGACGGCTGGTGGTGGTTGTTGGTAGCGTTTGGTGAATTTAATTTTCACATAAGGATTCTTCAACTCATGGCTCTGCCTGCTGAAAAGCTGGGATAACTTTGGGAGAAACATGAACAAAATAGGAAGAAAATGCAAAGTGGATAGAAGTGCATAGTTTATATTCATTCATCCGCACATGTACCTACATACTCGGGAATACTCATTACAATAGGATATTAATTAAACTTATGAGTATATTTGAAAGCTTTACTTTAATAACAACAACATGCCTAAAAGTGATTACAATAACGTCAAGCATAAAAACTTCGTAAAGAAGGAATCCACCCATATTACTTGGGATAATTTTATGACGAAGTCACGAATTTATGTATGTTGTAGCGTGGCACAACCAACGACAAAACAGGCAAGTCCCCATTTGTATCTTTAGGAAGATGGGCAAAGTAATAAAGAAAGCGGGTAAAGTATAATCTTTTGTTTCACATTCAATTGGATTGTAAGCACATCATCGTCCCTCACACAATAAGGGAGGTATGTGTGCTAAAAAGATGTAGATGCAATCAATTTCAGCAAAACTGGGGGATTATTCAGACGTTGTGCATTTGTAATTATAATACAGCCATATAAATATTTTGCTGCTGGAGAAATAATAGATTATCGGAAGAATTTTCTCCTCTCTCCCAATCATAATAACTAGCACGGTAATCGATTTTAAAGGCATTCCCTTAAACACAAAAATGTTGGAGAGACAGAGAAAAATTAAAACGACTGCTATAGAAAGTAGTATGGACACACTAATCAGTAGCAGCAGCAGTTCGTATGCCCGTCACTCCAAGAACGAATTAATATCTACTCACCCTAGAAATCTCATACTGGAATGTAAAACGTTTCATACAAAGCTTGTACTATCACACCATCCTGTTTCTATTCAAACGAATACTCCACGCTAAACTTGAAAGCTTGAAAATTTAAGCTTTTATACCAGTGTATAGTAAGTATATCTGCATTGGACTATCCTACGAGAGACATAAATACAAATTCTCTCAATGGGAATATGGGACACGTATGAAAACTCGGTTCATATTTTACACGCCGTTTATACTCCCAAAAATCTGAATAACAAATAGCAACAAAACCAGTATTAGCTGTGTTCATTTAAATAACGTGGTTGGCATAACCTGCTACAGTTCCACTGTGTAACTAATTCTGCTGCTGTATTTGTACTGCCCCCTTTCCCTTGCTCATGCTAAAGGGAAAGGGAAAGCTTTTTTTGCTGGTCGAACTTTGCCTATCTTTTACGTCGTCGTAGAAAGAAAACCAGAGAGAGCCAGAGAGAGAGAGAATGAGGAAGACTAATGACGATCCATAATAAAAATAGCATTACAACGACACAATGATGCATCCCGTTTGCTTGACTATAATTGCAAATATCTAGGCAAAGTATTATTTTGTCTCTGAATAAGCTACTTATATATTACCCTTTTCCCTAGAAGCATCACCCTGATTTGTCTTCTTCCTTGAGCTGTCGTCTCCTTTTGTGCCCTTTGTAGGATGACGTGTATGTCTTTAGGCGCATTTATGGTATAATGTATATCTGCGACCCGACGACGACGACGACGTAGTCTCTATACTCTATACCTAATCTATGAATGGATTTTCAATGAAAGTTTTGCATGAATTAATCCTATGGGAAAAGTCGCATGCACGCCATTAAATATATATGGTGGTAGGCACGCACGGATATCATAGATTGTTGCAGGAGTAGTAGTAAGTAAGTACACTTTTTTTTACATAAAGTCGGCGTATTTACTTCTCATTTATAAGAGTATACCTCGCAGTCCGCCTCCACTTTCATTGTATATATATCTCTTCATTCTTCTCTGGATTCTCTGCCTGCGATTTACAATGCCAGCCAAACTTACTGCATGGTTTGCGTAGTAAAATGGAAATTCCATTTGCATCTGACACGAAAATGAATTGAGGGAAAAGTGAAAAGGTTGGTTGATACATGTAGTTAGTATATGTGCCTTTCCCGGCAAAATATGCACATATAGGCAGATACGTGTCTGGATATGCACTGATAACGACTTTTTCGGTGAATGTAACTTATGTGCATCCACGTAAGATGACAGAGGAGAAACGGTACCGTATTGAAATTGAATGTGAACTCAAAACTCAACTCAGAATTGCATACAAAAGATGAAAATGTAAGGCATCATAACCGACAGCAGACGAATATACTTGCACATTGCAGTCTTTTGGTGGCAAAAATGATACGAAATAAATCGAAATATGGTGTAAGCGGAAAGAAAAATGACTTTGATATACATACTCATATGAAAATATTCTTGTCAGCCATTAAGAGTTGATTCAGAGACTTGGTGGAGTAAAAAGAGTTTGTGTGTTCAATATTTACCTACTTACTTGTGCGTTGACTGTTATCAGTCGTCGTCATTCATATAGGTATGTTACGCGCTAGCGTGCAAGCCAGCATTTAGGTATGTATGAATGTATGTGTGTGTAATACGATGTTATGAATCCCCCCACACACACAGCGTAAAAGTGGTAGCTCTACAAATGCACGATAATGGCAGAGAACAGTAACACTGGCAAGGAAAACTGTTAACTGGAGATAGGTATGTGAAACGACAGGAAAACAAGACTGTAAGTAGTAGCATTTATCCTGGCAGTCTCTAAAAGTATTGTACATAAGGGAACAACTAAAAGTTTATGTGCATTTGAGTGTGGTAGTAAAACGGTGTAGTAGTAGGAGTAATCGGGATGCAAAGCAAAGTACAACGATAGAGAAAAAAACGTAGAGACATGTTTACGTAACTGGTAATACCACATTTTTCCTACAGACAAGAAGAAAACCCGCTAGGAATAGTTGTAACAACAGCAGCACCAGTCTTATTCGTTGTACCACCTTCTCTAAAGATACTCATATACCACCACCACAACGCCGTTTTGTACCGTCATCGTTTCTTCCTTTTTTTCTTTTGTGCTGTGTGCTGCTGTTTCGCCGATGCCACTTGAAAGATAAAAAACGAGCGAGTAAATGGGAGTACGGGTGAGTTTTTAAACAACACATCAACAAGCAAACGGGACAACACAAGTGCTTAGGCACCCCGCGCCTGTCTGCCTTTAGCTACTGTCCTCCCAATCTTTTGTGTTAATGTAAATGCTTCAAACTTTACCTTTAGTAAATCTCTGAAAAACAGAAAAAATTCTATGACGGGGACAACGACGATGATATTTATGCATATTTTTCCCAGCTTCGTATCCCTTTTATATTATTATGAGTGTGTACTCTTGTTTAACTCTCTTGGTATTTTTTCTCTCGTCTTGTTAGTTTTGCTTTTTAATTTTTTCGTGGAAGACACTGACAACAAACAGGGAGAGAAAAACCATCAACGAGCCAAACCAACTGCTGCTGCTGCTGGAAGAGAAATAAGAAAGGGAAAGGGAACTGCAAAGTGCATATATGTATATATTCTGCGTATTATACATTGACGTGCCGTTGTACGTACGGTGCGGAGTTGGTTAATGCTGAGTTGTTAAGACTTTCACGCAGGCATGAAGAAAAATACGTGAATTGGGCTAGAGAGAAGAGGGAAGCATAACAACTGCAATATCATGCTAATGTACAATAACGTTATGCGTTTTCTGTATAATATATACACATGCATGATTTTGTCTATATAAAAACCGCCTCTCTAGAAAAATGCTCTATTTTACTCCAGAAATCTGCCGGAATAAAGTATACTACGAAACGTGCTTACGTCGTCGTCCGTCCGTAGTAGTAGAAATAGTAGAAAGCATTGCTGCAATGTTTAAGGCTGTGTCGTAGTAAGTAGTAGTAGGGCGCCGTAGTAAGGGGAAGGAGAAGCCGTCGTAGTAGAAGCAGTTGTGGTGCTACTACGGCCAACACCATAGCTAACCGGCCTGTCGTTCGATCCGGATGCTTTCGGTCTCTCGGGTTTTACCCTTTTACTACGTATGTTATGTGGTAGTATAATGTACCACATTCCCTTTTCTACGAGAAGGAAACGGGTTTTCTCTTTTCTATCATATCGTACAATCCATCCACTACCATCATCTCCTCCTCCACTCTACCCAGTTTTTGAATGAATTTCAAACAGGGAAGTATTATAATGAAAATCCATACACAAAGTGAGAACGTACATATTCTTTCATTATACGCGTACCTATACGCGCTCGTGATGATCTATATGTATATATACTTGGTGTATGTACATTTAAACTACAGCATTATACAAACTATACAAATATGTGCCCCATTCTTTCTCGTTTTGCTTGAATATAGCTGTACAAGTTAGGATGTCTCACAAAGGGAAAAGCTCATGGGCATTCACAATAATAGGGTAAGCAGCCACCATAATTTGATGTTGATGGCCTTGAAAACAAAAAAACAAGAAGGTATTTCTTTCAAAATGATTATGATGTTGATGCTTTATTCGACTGTCTGTGAATAAGACAAGCAACCGTGCCGTTACCTGTAGTTTGGTTGGACTTGGGCCATAACCATCAAAATAGATTAGGCATGCGTTGCATCTTTTCTAGATGCAAATGTATGTTACAATAAAATATGTACATATACTTATGCAAACGCTCTGGGAGCCCTGTTGTTGTGGAAGAGAATTAGCGATACCACGAAATAGGACGGAGAGAACAAAATATGTACAGCAAGTAGTAAAAGTTTTTTTTTGTCGAGAAGCTCACAAAATTCATAGGAAGCTTCTATTATGAAACCGACAATCCCGTCGTTATATAGAGAGAATAGGTGAAATTGCGGGAGAGCATCATTGAACAGGATGCATTGATCGTCTATCCTGCTCATTTCCTCCGTACGAACGCCGTCCTGATTTTCTGGAATTTATAATTAAAACTCGATTGAATTCCTTTTCCAACAACTCGGAGCAAAGGTAGTAGCTGTATTTTATCCCGTTATTACATAAAAGTTCTTCGTTAGAACTGTTTATCGATTGTGGTGACATACAGAAAACTGGTGCCGTGCGACTGCTTTACATTACTAATACCATCATATAGGACGCTTCAAAGCTGATGGTTTGTTGCGGTGTGGCATATAAACTGACACGACTACCGTACCAATCTATATCTAGCGTACAATTCATTTGAACTGTCTCTTGCCAGTGACTTGACGGGAGTCTTTTTCCTTCTCATAGATTCCGCATAATGTTTCACGTTCAAATCAACAACATCAAAGGAATCAATGCTAAGTTTTTGTGAATGTTAGTCATAGTCGGAGAGGCACACAAGGAGAGGCAAGTTTGTATAGGGAAAATAGTTTGAAAGTTGAAAGCTAAATACTTTTTACTTGCTTATCCGCCTTTCTCTCTTTATCTGCCTGCTCTTTTGTCTCTCTGGATGTAGTGGTCGTGGCACGTATTGTGTATGTGGTATTGCTGCATGCAGTCATTTGGATCCCTTTTCTTTCCGCTTTACATTGGGAAAATTCGACTCTGTTTCCTGTTGTATATGTATCTGGTATCTAGTAATCAGGGTTATTTCAACTGGAAGGAAAAGGACTAAAGGTTTCAAACTAAAACTGGCTGAAAACGCTTCCAAGTATTTATGCAGTTTTCCTGATAAAATGGAGCATCTCGTATATACACACAAACGAGTTAAAGTTAAACGTGTGGAATGCACACTGTTTCCTTTAAGTTTTTGCATTTAGTTTCTCTTTGGAAGGCAGTAAAAGCATAATATTTACACTAATAGATATGGATATAAACAATCCCTTTTTGGTTTAGGCAATTGTTGTTGTACGCTAAAACGTAAGCAATTATACAATTGAGCGAAAGCGTATTTTGCTCCTCTCTTGTGAAGCGTACTATCGTGTTTTGTGTTTATACGAAAATACAGAACGTGTGTATGTGTGTCTGCCAGTCTACATGCCATGACAGATATACTTGTAGATTGTTT
>JAHZNE010006891.1:0-22618 GCA_027744055.1 Callyntrura sp. NNG-2020
GACAGACAGACGGACGGACAGACAGACAGACACACAGACAGACAAACATACTGATCGCATAAACTACTTTAGCATTAAAATGCTCTTCGTAGTTAATAATAATACATTCTCTTCCACTTGAAACACATCTCTCTCTCTCTCACTGGATATATCCCTCTCCCTCGAAACGATCATCCAATGTTCATTTATTTACTTCAATTTGCTGTACCATACATTTTGAATTTTCAGAACTTATTACGCACATTGCACAGACACGAGTATGTATTTAACCAAATACAAAGGAAGGGGAGACACGACGATCAGGATAAAATTATACGGTTCTGCATCAAAAATAGAAAATATGTCTCTCGCACACGAGAAAGGAAATAAAGGAGGATGCTGAAGTGGAAAAAATTTTTGTGGTTGTAACAAAAATAAAACTCACGTAAAGAGCCTTTTATTCAGTGCAGCTAGCTGCTGGGTTCTAACACGCGGGTAATACATGAACAAAAGAAAAATACAACAAAAATGTGAATTGGCTACATATGCGCAAATGCACAGCTCAACACAAATAATGATGATTATCATCCTAATATCGCACAGCTTGTCAATATGGTACACCACCGAGAATGTGCTCAAGTGGGCCATTGTTCACAATGGCAGTTGTAATGATTGTTGATGTACGTTCATCGCTCATGACATGACCATCCGGGAATTTTATTGTTATACAATAATAACGGGATCATTATCAGAGTTTATTAGGAAACTGAAGTAGACCCATTGCTTCAAAGATGTTAAAAGACAACTTGGCTGTTTCAAAGAGGCACAGTTTAGAAGAAAAAAAATGGGAATTTGTTATACACGAACAAATGGTTTACTAGGACCGGAATAACTGTTTAGGTATGCTATACAGTCGTCAAATCATAATTACTGCGTTTTCCTTCTTCCAACTCCCCCACTTCTTATTTTTACATTTTCGTGGCGTACGCTATCGTTCTGGTGCCTGACACAGACACGCGTAATTTATATAGGTTCAATCCGTAACGACGAAGGACTGAAATCTACTTTAGGTTACTACGTCCCTGCGCTCGCATGACTGTGTGTGTGTATGCAATCATTTTGGATGCCGCCCAAAGCTTTGACATAGCTTGTCATACATTTCCAGAAGTTGTTTTCCAAGAAATTTTAAATCAACGTTTCTCTAATCCGCTTACGGAAAATCATTGGAAGTGAAGTGATCCGACAATAGGAGTTCCAGCTTACCAGAGAAATGCTAGAATAAAAGCGGACTAGGGGACAGCAACGGGCAATGAAAGTGAGGCACTGAAGCCATTTAGGTACGAATATTTCATGGTGTAGGTACGCACAGAAGGCAATTGCTTTCACAATTTGGACAGATGTGTGGACTCAAGTCTGTACACTACTGGGTTGACAAGATTGTGCGGTTCGTGTGCCAACACAAGCTTTAATACAACAAAGACGGAAAACTGTAATGGGGCTCACGCATAAGAGCTTTACATCATGCGATATCTTGTGATAGAATGTATGGGTAATAAAAATAATATTTTCTAATAAGCCGTCCCTTTTGCTTCGCACCCTCACCCTCAACAGACATTTCAAAGCTTGAAATGGCTTCCGTTACCAAAAATACCTACATTTTCTCCAAATTTACCCAACTTGCAGGAGCTGGACACAAAGAAAAAGAAAAGAGCACAGGAAGGGCTAGTAGTGTTTCCAGGATTTCTGATGTGACAACCCACAGGATATGATAGGGTGGTGGAACACAAAGCTACAATTTTTATAAAAACATGAATGCAAGAGAGCCTTTTAAAGTTATGGAAAAATCGTTTTTGTTTATGGGAACGTAAATTGGGTGGGAACAAAAGTTTCCGTCCAGCTGAAATAGAAAAAGCTTAATGTTTGTATATTTTTTTTTAGAAATTCGGCAACTATTCGGTCACTCACGATACCCGTCTTGCTTACAAACGTCTTTTTTCTTCAAGTTCATCAAGCATTCCAATTGCTTTTCCCCTATGGAAAATCTAAAATCTTCGGCATTATGTTGTTGAAAGCTTCAAACGCAGAGTTGCTAGACCCCTACCCAGTAGTTTCGGCATATCCTACCTACCAGTGTTCCAAAGTACGTATTAAATCAGTCTAGAACTGTATATTGAATTCCGTTCCAGCCCTCAATAATAGCAATGAAAGGTGAAAGTGCTCGTTTCTCTTCATATCATTGATTTCCCTAGAACGTTTTTTTTCTTTCCATCATCCATCGTCATTTTTACCCTGATGTACTCCTGAAAATAACTGGCGTTTACTACCATCATGATCATCATCAACATCATGTGCTTTCACATTTAACAAAAAGCGATGTAAAAATCCCCAGTACAAAAAAATCGACTTCACTTTTCTACATCGTCATTTATTGGCGTGTATACACAGACATGCTAGCATCCATACAACAAAACCACAGGAGAAGTAGCATTGCAACAGTTTTTCCCCAACCATTTCCTATCACATTTATAATGCTTCTGTGTACAGAGCAATGTCGCTCAAATGGACCCGTTTATTCCTTGAAAAATGGGGAAGGAAGTTCTTCTGAAATCAGATAGACGGGCTATTCTGACAAAGCTTGAAAACAAGTTGCTTTTACCAAAAGCGAGTGTTCTGCTTAGTAGCTATTTTCAATAATGCTGTCTCTCCAATACCGTTATTACTTTTATATTCCTTCGTACAACAACATATTATCGTATATGAGCCACACTCATCATGGTAGATGTGTCTATGTAGACAAAACTAACACTCTTTTATGTAAAACGCCTCGGCGTTACTGTTTTGGTATGATAGTTTGCACATCAAAAGTAATATTCATAATTTGGTGGGTGGTCGTGGTACACAAACTGGGAAAGTGGTTTAATGAAAACGCTTTTAGGGCTTGTGAACAGTGGAGAATTCTCGTTGACAAAATTGTTTTACTTGTTGTAGGTTACACAACTACTCACACTACGCTTGCACACCGCATGAAAGTACAACAGAAGAGCGAGGGAATATAAGCTGTTATCCCAAAGATGGGGACAAAGCAATTTATGCAATATTGCAGGAAACGAGTAAATGTGAAATGAGTAAAAGCCTCTTTGTCTGTCACTAAAAGCATTGTGTAAAGTGGTGGTTGTGTTGTGATACACAGTTCTGGTGGAAAGAAAGCAAGGAAGAAAGTTACGTCTGCCATGAAATACCAAATTCAACTTTCCATATCACGACGTGGTTTAAAGGTTCAGCTGTACTCGACGGAGGCTTTGCTTGGTCTGGTGACGGATGATCATCACAATTGTTGATTATAGTTTGTGTATGCCGCTATCCGTTGGAACAGTATAACAAATCATATCTAAATGTAAGTACACACACAAGTTGGGAAACCTACTTTGTTACGCGCAAAATAGTGTACATTACATAGCAAAAGGGGTGCAAGCCCTACACATCTATATTGTGTGTTCATTCGTTTTTTTCGTAGTTCGTGTTGCATTCCAATCAGGGATATTTTGTTGGGGAGAGATTTTTACTACGCAAAGACGTATGAATGAATGAAAGGAGCAGAAAAAGGATGAGTAGTTTTTGTGAAAATATCTCCACACACAAACTATACAGCAGCTCACAATACACACACCACTTTCGTTTCCTTTCCCCGTTGGGAGAAATGACAACAGGCAAGAAAAAAGAGGCGATTCTTCGTAACATGGCATTATAATGAGGAAACCTGGAGGGGAGAAAACTTTTTTCTTCTTCATCTAACTTTTCTTTTCCAATGCCGTCGAATTGCCACCCTTCCTTGGAACACAGGTTATTGTATGCATGGTGGGGTATGCAATGCATGTATCACGCTACGCTCCATGCTGCAGCTATCCTAATAATACTGACATGTTAAGTATTTTACTCCCCGTGTACGCAATATTTGTACCCTTCGTAAATGTAGTAAATGGTGAACGGAATGTGTCCGTGTAGTAATCATAGAAAAATACTGGGGAAAGATCATCCACAGCTGCATCGTCACTTTTGAGGTATCAAGTATAACAATGCAATTCTGGGGTGTTTGCAGGATGAATTTCCTATAGGTATACAACAAGCAGGATGTTATTCTTCCTAAAAATGCAGCAGCGCTCCTTTTACAGAGAGAATTTCCTCATTTTAACAAAAAAGTTTACTTGTACCCTCGTCAAGAGAATCTCCTCTTTCTCTGCTATCTCTGTGTTCGCGTTTTGAATCTAAAACCATTTCTCGGGGTTGTGCGTAGATAAGCGGAGGTTCTCTTCTGTGCCCAGACAGGAGAACAATGATGATAAAGTTTATATGAAAACTGGCTTTTCATGGACACTTGTCATATTATTATTGAAAATGATGATAGCAGTGGGGAGCCGAGGGGACGGCTTTGTAAGGTTTTTGTTTTAATAATGTATCTTCAGAGAGACGTGTCGTTTCGTAAAGAAATTCATTCAGTAGCAGCAGTAGCAGCATGAACAAAAATATGAGAGAAATTTCCCTTCATCAACTGTGATAAGCCAATAATAGCAGACAGGGTTTCAGTATTACAAAGCGCGATAATGGAATTTTGAGTGGACACCTTCCAACTTCACTTGGCTAAAAACCAATTATTGTTCACATAAATTTTCTCCGTGGGTGATTTTGTTCATATCACTTCAGATAGCCAACGTCGAATTTGAAAGTTTCGTGATTCTGGCATATAAACCATTTTCGAAAAGGCCGTGTCGACATAAAATGTTGAAAAAGTTTGTTTCTAAAGTAGGAGCACCGCTGGACATCAACGCAACTAACTCCCACGTTATAAACCACTCAAGCTACTCATGGATCTGCTTTTTTGTCTGGGAGAAAGAGAAAACTTGCAATGGTGGCAGCAGCAGAAAATTATGCTGCTGAATAGCCTTGGTATATGGCACGACTACAATATGCATTGTACGATTAAGGGTAAAGTTTTCTACACAAGCCAGATGAAAGCTAGGGGGTGTTATTATGGTGGCGCAGTGCCTAACTGGACGTATATTATGTCACGTTATCTCCTTTTTCCGCTAGCCATTATATGAGCCACACCGTGCCCCCATCGCATTTTCTAAAACTAACTTTCGATTCGATTACAGCTTACTTCGTTTTCCATTTTCTTACCAAGACTGGAGGAACTGTGATTAAACCTACACTAACGATGAGTATAGCGAGTATTAAAGTGTTTAAATATTCTGGTTATTATCTCAACATAGTAGAACATCACAGTAGAATTGGAAAACTCTCATCCACGAGCTCCGTATTAAAAAGCTTATATAACGATACATTTTATTATGTAACGTGCATAGATGCATACATTTTATTCATATCATTTTGCATTCATTCATTCCCTCATTCTAGTAAACTTTAGTTAAGAAGGGACAACTTTTAGCAGTGACTGTATTGATCAAGTAATAAAAAGTTCAGATTTCTTTAGAATTGTGCAGTTTATTTCCATCTTAAAGAATTGTTCAAATTCAGAAATGCTTTGAAACTAAAAAGTTAACGTGAGTATTGTAATGTCATTCCCCCATATCCCTTTTTACATTGAGTCTGTTTAGTAATCTCACTATTCATCACTGATTGTATGTTGCAGGGCTCGCATAACATAAAGAAAACAATTGTAACTAAAGCGCCATCTAGTGGCACATTGAGACACTGTCATCACCCCATTACAAGCTTTGCCGTTGCTTCTTTGTTCTCTACCTAACTGCACAATAGGTCTTTCATAGCCAAATTATCACACAGCCTAGAAGAATTCACTGACATGTTTCTTGTAGTGGCCAATAGATCTTGCTATAGCTGGTTTAGAACGCTTCATTGCATTTTTGATATTTCTTTTGTTAACCTTACCGATTGCCTATTCAATATATTTTTAATTTGGCTTGCGCACTACTTGGCTGGTACGTTTTATGTTAGATTATTTGAGATGGACCGTAATCACAAAACTTCAAATTAACTTCTGCTTTTTTGTGCCATGTACCGCCGCACCGTTCTTGAACTGCAAATACCATAATATTGAATTGACGGAAATTGTTATTCTGAGAAGCAATAATTCGTATAATTCTTATAAACGTTCTTGATGCTATCACTCCATGTACAAATTATTATTTTGCAAAATGGGTTTCTAACAAATAGGTGTGTTATCGTAGTAAATGTACGTAAGGTAAACATGACATTTATTTTACTACAGTGCTTGTGTGGGATAGTCCATTTCCTCTTTACAGTCTTTCATTCCACCTTATTTATTCTGAAATAAGAGTTATCTATCTATTGCATATATTTCGATCACTCTTTACCCAAAACAATGGCCACAAAATGCGCACACCCTTACCCTTGAAATTGAGAGTAATAAAATAAATACATCTCTGATTGTGTGTCCTCCCCCTCCCATTAAAAATCGAGTGACTGACTGAGCTAGATTTTTAAAATATGAATTCACTGTGACTGTGAGTAACTTTGGGCGCGAGATTTTTTATATTTGTTGCTCAATCCTATTATCTACTAATACGCCTTTAACAAAGAGACACACATCTAGTGCCTGTAACTTTGTCGTGTAAGATCATTGAGTTTTCATTAGCATGAGCACATTTCGAGTTAGTCGTTTGTCGTACTGCACAGAATAAATCGTCAGAAACAAGCCGTATGCAAAGTACCATGAGCTGGATGTTATGCAACATCATAAAAATATTATCGCAGCGTAAGCATGCCGCACCACATAGCAGCGGGGTCCTCGTGTATTCTTTTTAAAAAGTGCATTTTTTAAACTGAAAATTTAATAATATTAATAATAAGAATAATAACAGTGCAGTCATCCACTTTCATATACGTACATGACGCGCCTCAGAATGGAAAGCAATCTACATTCCATTTATAGACTTATCAGTAGATACGAAAATGCGAATACGGGGTTAAAAAATGGTTGCTTTGTCCCAAATATAAAAACTCATCTAATAAATTTTCATCAGCATGATTTGTTGTAAGACCTAAAATCAGACATCGAAAAAATTTAACCGCGACAGGTATACACGCAAAATGTAAGCCTGAATGCAGAAGCAGAACATATAACTCGTATTTAAATGCAATGTAAACACACACGGTTACATGATTGGTAAAAAAATGTGGTGTTCACAAAAAAATATCTTCCTTTTTGGTTGGTTACTCACTTCTCTCACTATCAGACCACTACCGCTCTTTTGTGAATGTCAATCTCACTCAAAAAAGGGCTCTCCGCGCCTGTCGCAAAGCTACTTTGTATATTTTATTGTACAAATAAATTGCATCACATGCAAATACAAATGACAATAGAGGAATGTGTTAACATACTTCGTTATACGTTATCAAACTATCAATACCAGTCGTCATATTCGTCGCTGGCAACTACGAAAGACATATACGTGTGTAGTATGTACACAAGTGCGTATCTGCGTATGTGTATGTATATATATTATTGTTTCAGTTCAGCCAGGGTGAAGGTGTCACTGTTACATTAAATGACCTTGTATAATGATAATTTCATGTTCATTTTTAAATAATAATAATAAGTGCATGATCTTGGAGTACCATCAGCAAAACTGTTCTTAATGACGTGGTCTCGGCGCGGCTCTCTCTCTCTCTATCTTTACGCACGTTCCTTTCATTCTTTCATATCTCTCTAGGTAAATTGCCACTTGAATTTTTAAGGCTACTTTGTGCTTTATAAAAGGGATTTTTGCCGCCTCTGAAGTACACTGTTTACTAAAAAGATCTTTGGGGGCCTCGGATCACTTGATTGGCAAGCTTTTCAAGTGCACAATAAATACTCTTTTTTACCTACGTATTAGAGCTCCCACTCTTTTCATCTGCACGTTTAATACCCAACATAAAGACAATAATGACAAAGGTTGAAAGAAAGTATGTGTGTGTAATGTCTTCTAAATTTCCATCATCAGCAGCTCAGCAGCCGCCTAATTTATTCTCATTACACCATGTAATTTTTTTCAGCCTCCGCTCCATCCCTCCAAAAACCTTAACTGCTGCTGAGCGCTTATTTCGTTAATAATCGTTCCAAGCGTCTTCTCGAAGCGCAATTGCGTATAAATACCTACTACCTACATTATATAATCTTCTGAGCTAGCTAGGTACATGATTATGATGATGATGTGTGGTTACTGTTGACGGTTCGTATTGATGATATGTGTGCACATTGAACATGTCATAATAAAAGGGACAGACATTAAACGCGAAACTTTTATCGTACTATTTTCTATAAATTTTACCATTATGGAATGTAGAGGAACATTCACAACGTAATAAGACAGGTATGTGCGTACATCACCGGCATTTGCATGACATTTTATATAAGCATTCTTCATCAACTACTATTATTATCCATTCATTTATTCCCCTCAATTTGCAAATTTCACCTCACCTTGTCATGCTACTTAAATGGGAATGTGAGGAGACCACATAATAAAGCAATAAATAAATATACATGGGTAGGCAACATGTTTATTGTTTAAAAGCAATAGCAAAAAATAAGTGCGTATTTTCGTCTATTTATTATACTTTGTTGTACCAAAGAGCGAGAGAGAGAGAGAAATACAATAAGTGGCGACGGTGGCTAAACGACAGCCGAGAGTGGAAGCGAGATGTATCACTACTGCTGCTGCTATTATATTACAGGGTAAGTTTAAATTTTAAAATGTTGTACTCTGCCAAACATCAGCATCAGCCATCGTCGTCGTTGGATCATGGGACCCCCATGTCATGAAATGAGTATGCTTGTTAGTGGGTGGTGGTGCACCTTTAGCGTTTACCAATTCAAAATGCAGCTTTACGATTCCACCTACAATGCAAAAAGCTAATTTATGATTCATGAAAAACTCATTAATGTGGCACTAGATCTGCTGCTTTAACAGCTTTGCGGTGGCAATCTACGTTCAAATTTTATGACAACTCAATGCGTCCTGTATATACATAATGATAATAATAGTCTATTCCTGTCTCTATTTGCATTGTAATTCCCCAGTGTATTAGTATATAAAAATGGAATGCGAGTCCTCTTCACTTTTAGTAGTAATCAATGAATATTATTACCTTTTTTATGATGAAATAAAATTGTTTAAATTATTGATGACAAATGACCATTAAAGCTGTATTTTGATGACTCGCGTGTCTAGAGAACACTAATCACAACAAAGTTTTACGGTTTACCCTTCTGACGACGAGGAGTTTTGTGTGTTCATCTAACCTTGTGTGTAAAGCCTTATATTTTTTGAAGATTTTCATTATTACGCTGGTGCGTGGAGTTCAAGAGCTCTTTCGTCAAAGATGGAGTGTTAATCCATGGCCATTAATCAATCTTGGTAGCTTCTCTAATTACCTACCTTGGCAATTCGTTTGGAGATTCCATTTCCAAACCATATAATTGTCGTTGTTCAAGCAAGCAGTAGAAGATTAATTAAACTCATGGATAAATTTCCCATCCGTGCTGATACCCACGACTATGTAGTAACAGTAACGTATGCGTATTCCCTTTCATTTTTTCATTTGGTTTTCGTCACGAATCACGATTTCAAATTATGCACACATTACAAACAAGGAGCAGCATAAATATCATCATACTTTTAAAGTCTGGCTTGAAATGGTAAATTGCATGTTTCTCTAGAGGATATGGTATAACTGAAGAAAAACGAAAAACTGGTGGTGACGGTCAGTTAGATCTGCCACAACCAATTCAAAAAAATCATGAGTTGACAGGGTGTGCGTAGGCAAACTTACATCTGACAATTTACCTTTTTCACTCACTCTTAATTAATACCTCCGCTGGCTACACAGCAGATTCGCATCATGAACAAATGTTACATGAGCGTCCTTTATACGAGGAGTTACGCAATGCGATTATTGTGAAGCCTACCTGGCTGGTTAACTATGACTAAGCTTACCCTACAACACGAATAGGCGTCACAGCACACAGCAGCTCACGTCAAACCATGTTTTTACTTATTTTATCCTACTTTAAATTTTAAAGCGTTGCTACTTTCGTAAGGAGATTCAAAGTGATTTAACGATCCTGTGTTTGATTACAAAAGCGAGGAGGTATCCTTATTGATACAACGACAACAGCGTTGTCTTGTCAGTCAGTCAGTTGTACTTTTAATAGAGGTAAACGAAGAAGGAGGTAAACAAACACAGGTAATCAAATAGACATTGCATTTGGATGGTTTTCAATTTCTAGAAATGGCTTTGTACACCAAGTACAAAGAGACGGTCGGAAAATTGAGATGTCTTTTGACAATGACGACGACGGTCTGGCGATCAGGTAGGTAGATACCCTTTTGTATATCCACCTACTTTCGCCTTATTGATCACAGCACAAAAGAATAAAAGAAACACAGCATAGAGGTAAGAGTCTTATTGCCAAAGGAAAATGAGTTAACACTTCAGACAAAAAGTGCCAAACAAGCGGTTCATTTCTGTGTGACGTACGGCTACAAGAAAACTCAACATTTTGCACTTCCACTTCCTCAAAAGAAAAAAGCAATTAATTCGAAATCAATATTTGCATTTCCACTACAGCGTAATACAAATAAAAGTAGTTTAATAGCCCTTTTCTTTTAGTTAGAGTCAAGCTTAACAACTTTTCCTTCTTTGGTAAGCTAAACTGATTACATCAATATACATTATTGCTCCATTGCTGACCACATTGAACTCCTGTGATGATGAGTGATGAGTCAATCGTTCAACGTTGGGTGACCGTCATAATGTCACAAAAACGTGCAAAATAATGGAAAGAGAGCAGGTACTACGCAGTTATTAAGTAGTAAAAACTTAAAAGCTTTATGAAAAAAACTTTTATGTTTCCCTTTGGGAGCAAAGATCTCACCACACGGATCATCATCATGACATGATGAGAACAGAAGCAAAGCCTCTTTTAAAAGATCATTAGCAAGTATTAGTTTTTATCATATAAACTGGTTGTTGTGTTGCACTTAATTTTCGTTAACCTTCCCATGCTCATTCTTCTTCGAAACGGTAGCCTCAGCTGGGCTATCGCACTCAAACGCGAAACGTATCGTCTTCACTTTTGTTATTTAACAGCCATCGTACCTACCAACTGACCTGACATCACGCAATTTAGGAATTATAATTAAGGAAGGAGAAATAGTTTTCCCTTATGAAATAGGATTACATAGATTATAGAAAATTGACTACAAACGACGTGAAAGGAAAGAATCGAGATAACGAGTAAATGAAAAACGACGAAGAGCGCATGAGATTTTTAGTAGTTGTGATTTTAGTGATAGTGGATATAGAATATATGTAACCGATAATATGGTTTGGTCCTGTTATATGGACATTAGATATCGCGAGATAGCAAGTGCCATATAAGGCGCTAAGCGTGAAAAGCAGAAGGATGCTGAAATAAAAAAATAAGTGATTCCTACCCGATATTTTGGCAAATATTTCAGTCCAATGGCCGGCTGGCTGCGGTTACTCTGTAAGATAAACATGAAAATTTTTAAAAATTAATAATTATAATTATAAGAGCACTTGCACTTAGCTTCACGTGTTTGTGCCTGTAATGACAGTGACGACTGACACTATATGACCTGTAAAGTGAAGATTTAGATAATTATGACGGCAAAGTAACTAGAAAATGATATCTCTGTGTACATTATTGTTGCATATACATTTAAGCTGCGTGGTATGTGTTTATTTTTGACCTTGGCAAGTTTCA
Organism: Callyntrura sp. NNG-2020; assembly: GCA_027744055.1. Lineage (NCBI taxonomy): Eukaryota > Metazoa > Arthropoda > Collembola > Entomobryomorpha > Paronellidae > Callyntrura > Callyntrura sp. NNG-2020. The sequence goes on from JAHZNE010006891.1 coordinate 11,753, forward strand.
CGTGCTGTGGTGGTAAAGTTACAAATTATCCCTTCAAATAATTCATTTCTGCAAGACATCTTTCGGCACAACTTTGGCGCATAGTACATAAATAGTAATAAAACTTTATTCTGTGTGGCTGAACACGGCAAGGAGCTTTTCTCCATCGAATTGTTTTTGTTCTTGACTTCAACAAAATTCAACCCACTTGATCATCTATTATATACTTTAAATTATGCATTAGGCTTCGTTCACCAAAGCCTACACTCGGATTCTTCTGTAACTCACTCGTGCACTTTCAGCTTTAACCAAAACCATTTGAGCTACTCGTTCTCACTTGTCGACTTTTCATCTCGTCGCCACATCTTTGACACCTGAACCACAAGAAGAGGTAGGTTGAAGTTGGAATACCGTATTTACTACCTCGACGTTGTTCAACTCGTTTCATCTGCATCTCAACTTGTCCGTGTGGTGCACACACGTTTAAGTAGGGGTTCCAATGCACGATGAGATGAACTGTAAATGATCATTTCATTCACTCCCAAGTTGGTATTTCAAAGAAGTTATCAGGAATATCAACATGCCATAAAGCCTGTATGCTTTTTAAGCTCTGATATTTACATCCACCAGTTCTACAGGTTTGATGACATAACTACGTAATAACTATGTTCAATAGAAAATTGCATAAAGCGACTTTAATAAACCTGCATGTTCATTGGTACACGATGTGGCCTGACCAGAATATTTTTTTACATTCCAATTCTACTCTCCCATGTCAAGTCTGGATATATTAGAACATATATAGTATGCCAAATTTTCTATTTAAAGAAACACCCAAGGCGTAAATTTTGTTTTTTGGATGCCTTGTGAAAAAAATCAAAAATTTACATTTCATCAAGCATGTAAACCTTCAATTTCATGGTTGATAGCCACCAATAATGCGATTACCCATATACCTAAATTTTTACTTTTATTTTGTGTGAAAGGGATCCATACAAAAGAACACTTTCAGATTTTTTCTGTGAAAAAAAGACGTACGAGCACACCAAAGAGCATTACATCAAATCACAAAAAGGGCTACCTCCTTTGGATTGAGCGGTGTAGTGGTGTACAGTTGCAGTTGAATAACATTTTGACTACTTTCGTGTTTGTATAACGTTCAGTTTTTACATCTTAAACCATTTTTTATTCAGGTGGCGAATCATATTAAAAATGTTTGATTGTCAGCGGACATATTTTATTTGCTGCTCCTACCTATATGCGTTCTTGTACAGTTACCGCTGTGGTTGGAAAAAGTCTGGCAAACAAGAAGTTAACCATCTTGTCATTTGATACACATTACGCTACAATATAAATGATATTAATAAAAATAAGCATATCATAAATCCATACCAAACAAAACGGTGCGTTTTAAGTGTGATGTATAATATGGCTTTCAAAATCTTATAACGTAATAAAGTGTAATTGTAATAATAAAAGGTATACATTATAAGCTGTTTGTTTGCTTGGTGGTACTTCGAACATAATGCCAACGCAATGTACTTGAATACAAGGCATATCACGTGCTGGCATTATTGTGAATGTTTGGTAAGTTGTAAAGTTGGTTAACCCGCATCATCATAAGCTACCTGTCTGTATACATAATATATCTAAAAACTAGACAGCCACGTCAGTTAAGGCATTCTTATCACCTAAACATCTTGTTTGCAGAACCGTTATGACAGCTTAGGTACCTTTAGTAAAATACAACACGATATTGTATAATATGTTTTATATCATTTGGTAGAAGGTGTGTGCTACACAAACACACACACACACACACACACACTCACAACCATTTCATTCTCTATACCCATACTCAGCTGGCAACTTCACAAATGAACTGAAAGAAAGCGAAAGTTCTTTTCTTCCTTTCATCGAAGTATAATATGCATACGACGACGACAATCATCATCATCATCAGTATCGGATTGACAAGAAACTTCAACTTGAAGTTAGTTACCAAATCTCCTTTTTAGCTTCTTGATTGTTTGCATTTCAAGACGTTCTTGCATATGAGTGCGTGTAGAGAGGCAGAGACAAACAAAAAGACTAAAGTCCATACATTGTTGCTACCGGGCATTAATACAAGCATTAGTTATTCTTTTTTTACATTTTGTGCACAGCTTTTTGTCAGAAAGAGCTATACATAGTCAGTAGTGGCCATTATGGAAGCATACTTGGTATAGATAGGTTCCTTGCCTCACACTCGGTAATTTTTATGGATAGAAGACAGCGTATTTTTATATTCATTCCTGTTTTGTGTTCGCTTTTTAAAGTTTGTTGTAATGAGCTCTGACGAGCAAATTAGACTATGCGCGGTGACTATTAATATATCTTATTATATCTAATTGGTGACGTACAGCATGAAAGCCACTACACTACAGTGGCGGTTTTTAGTGCATGGCGAATAGGCATACTTTTTGTCTGTGTGCCTTCTTTATCGTCACAATGAGGTAAACGATAGTGTGTGTGTGTGTGTGTGTTCATTGTCACCAGAAAGATACAGCTAAGTGAACACCTTGCATAATACAAAATGCCTTTTCAATCTTGTTTTTTTGGGATGCCTTTTACGTGCTATTGGGGCTATTGGCATCGGTCTCACAGCATTATCGTTAACTTGATGATATAACGTGCTAACGTTATGCAACAAACTGAAATAAGTTTTTAATACAACAGCTACTATCATTAGGATTCACTTCAGGAATCATTAGGATGCACAAAGTGTTCTCGTATTCACAGAAGAACGTATATAGTTTGCAGTACGTGTTCATGTGTTTGGTATTCGGAAATTACCTTAGGCAGTGTCAGTAGCTGCATAGTTATGCATTCCAATTTAACACGTGCATCTAATTATTTTTAGTCATCAATATACATGAATTTTTTCTTTACTAAATAGTGGAAGAGACATGTAAAAGCTGTTATGACTTTTTGTATTTACATATACATTGTTCCATTGTGGACGGTAATGAAGACCCAAAGCCTTAAAAAAAACTTTCTCACCTTTCCAGATCCGCGCAACGGGGCAGATTTAAGAGCTCCCAAAGCATGTACTCGATATTCACGTTCAAGCTGATCTGCCTGAGCTTGGATACGCCTGAAATATTTTAAAACAGAACAATTACAGAACAAGCATAAGCAGTAGTTGACTCGCGATTTACATTCTTGAGCTTAGCGTGTTACACAACAACATAATTTAAATACATAATCAATACGCAACTAATTATGGAAAATATTGAGGTTCTTACGAGATGGCTAAAATAAGCTCCAACTGCTGGTTTTCCAATTCTTGTCTTTGGTCAGTATCCTTACAGTTTTCAATGATCAGATTCTGCGTCGACTCCAATTCAGCCTGCAGTGTTGAAAGCTTCATTAATTCAGCTTCTAAAAGTAGACTCGTCACCTAAATTCAAAAGACAGACAGAAATGTCAACATGTTTTCAAGATAATTTATGATCTCGTGCTGATAAACTGTACAGCCGTAATAGCTGATATGCGTATGCATATTCTAGGCGAATTTTAACAAGTGATTAAGATTAACTTATCTCTGCATTGCATCTATTGTATGTATATGTTTACATTGTTAGCTTTGCCAAACGTATTTTAATTTTAACACTCATGAGGGAACCAGCCTGTCTCTGCACTTTATTCACGCGTACACAATTGAAACAAAAGGATACTGTGTCTTGTCACTTTCTTAAATAAGAGTCACGATACTGAAAAGAATAAGCTAATTAATCAAGGATAAACAAAAAACATCCACTTCCAGTTTGATGTTTACAGATTCTAGCGAGGACTAAGGACTTCACACATGCACACACAAAATAAAATACTGCACATGCTAATGTCAAATGTATGCATGCAATACTAGTGCATCAAAGTAGTAATCTTTGGGCTGTTTGGAGTCCTAAAGCAAATTTGTGTTCATTTACGCATAAAAACCACACTCATTCATTGAACAAATTATTTTTCGAAAGTACTTGCTGAAACGTTCATATACTTTACTGCTACACAAACACACAATATGCATGTATATTTACATAGAATCATTAAAACACACACACACACACACGCTCATTCATCAATACTTGGTTTTGATTTCATTCAACACGAATAACACAATTTATTGTTTTTGACCCACTTCCCTTTCATAGGATGACAACAAAACCACTTCAGAACACAAAAGTCATCCATCCAAAATGTGTTTTTCGTTTTTGTTTCCTACGCATGTAAACATCAAATAGACAGCAGATACTTGCATGAATATATAATTTTTTTGTTCAGGTATAACTACTTTGCATTGCTGCATGCTGCATCGACAACAAAAGGAAATGTTGTTACCGTAAATTCATGCACAAATTTGACGAACAAAAACAACGATTGACAGATGAAGTAGTTACCAGCTAGTACCTCAGTCGCATCAGTACCAGTAACAGTAAATTATACACACACAAAGAAACCTTTTACCTTCAGTGCGTACCGTACCACGACGACTAAACCTAATCATCATGCTAATTTGCAAAACGGGAAACCTGCAAGATTCTTTATGGTGGGGGTACCGTAGAAATTTTCATGTTACTTCTTGTTTCCAGAAATGTGCATGTGTTTTAAATTATTAAGCATCAAATTATTACATTCCCGTTACTCGTTTAAATATTATATGACATGTACATGTACATTACCAGTTGGTATTATATGCACGCAGTACCATGTACCAGAGAGAGGCTTTCGTGCAAGCATTCTATTTTAGTGCACAGGCAAATTTAATATGGCTTATGAATTTGCTGACGAGATAACATGTCACTTGTTGATGTGGCTCATTGTCATTGTTGGAAATGAGTTCAATGAAGTGTCTTTTTACAGATATTGTACCAGTGGAGCCGCTTTTTATTCACTGTTCGTGTTCAAAGGGCGTCGCATAAAATTTTGTATTGCATGCGACTTTCCTATATATATAACACTTTGGAGTAATTACTTGCTTATTACATATTTTCTGACAATAACCAGATCGAGTACGTTCACACACTGCCAGAGCGTATAGCATGTATTCCCCACCACCACCAACACAACATGCAAAAAAACTGTAATCGAATTTATAACAGTGCAAAAACCCATAATAATTAAATTGATACTGAAGTCACATCAGGCCGTTATCTCATCTCTGAAACACTATGCGGAATACGTACATTTACATTGGAGCCGCAGTAGTAACTGTGACTTGCGAACTTGCCTTGTGGCAGTAAACCAAAAGGCACAATAATTCAACTCATACGGATTGTCGTCTAAAGATAATAACTAGTTTTGAGATGATCAAGTAAAAATATTAAAGGGTAACGGAAGGAAATGGAGGTTTAATGCCTCACTTTTCGGCTACAGTTGTTTATAATTTCAGAGGGTACATTGTACCACACATCTATATACCTGCCTACACGAGAAAAATAACAATTTACGTTTCATTGAAGGATCACGCAAGCCAAATTACACATTTGAGCATCTTTCCTAAAAGCATGTGAACGAAAAGGAATTTTATTGCGCTAAAGTTATTAGCTGAAAACGGAAAAAAATTATCTTTTTGTCATGTTTTTGCTACAACATAACAGTTACAAAAAACGCTGAACCCAAGTTCCTTTTCAGAGATCATTTATATTGAACTCAACCGACGACGCTACGGTACAACGAGACGTTACTTACTATCTAATTACAATTCTGTAGACAGATGCTTCTTATTTTTATACTACTACACGCTGGTTGGTAGTGAGTAGTGACTGATGTTGTTTCTGAGCGGATAATGGTTATACAGTAGGAACTACGACGTGTATATAATCGTTTTAAAATATGAGATCAAAAGAGATAATATCCTGTCTTGAGGACGTCATGTTACTGGGGCAAGTCGTGTAGTGTATGTGTGCTCGCACATGCAGGTATGCATCCACATTATATCCTTGGGGTTCAGTTCAATCTAGAATAGGACCGACCGAACCTAACCGTGAGTACATTATTGCCACTTACTCAGGCAGGAGGTATGTTTTTTTAGTAGAGGCAAAAATTTAACAGAAAAAGAAGTAATCCTTCCGTGCCCTTTGAAACAAAAAGAAGTAAGGATGTTGACGATGACGATGTGCATGATGATAAATGATTGATGCTTTCATGTACCCAGCATCTTTATCGGTTATGCACATCAATATGGATTTTAAATGACAACCTTCCTTTTCATTTTTCAGTGAATTTCTTTTGTTATGCGTTGGTCTAAAGAATTTTGCTTTTAGAAGTAGAATTTATGTGTACGGCTATTTTGCTTTGGAACAATGATAATTTATTAGTTGTTTTTTTATTTTTAAAAGTATGAAATCTCTCTCAAATGAGTTAAGCCGACACACTCACAAAAATACAAACAAAAGGCTGTTCACTGAATCAGATTCAGACTGACTGACGACAAAAAAAGTATCTCATCAAGGCGCATAACGAACCACAAAAGAATTATTAATGCTTCTTGTTTTTATGTTTATTGTTCAGTTCAGCATGTTTTTTCTACGACACTTTAGCTTTGCGCAGTACTCAGGTGTACCCACTTTTTTCTATATATTTTTACCATTACTTATGCCCATATTTAATGGATTAGTGTTAAGAGTAATTGTTGAGGGATGTAATTAGAGATTTCAATTCCACCACACACCAAGTAGTGTGGGCATCCAAACACAACAATCAAGTTCATTGACTAGGTATGTGTATTATTTTGTTTGTAGAATCTAATCTTCTTAAATATTCTGTGTAAAAATGCAAATTCTACAAAGTACATGCAGTTTTTTTTCTGTTTTCTAGGTCTCTGAGAGCCGAGAGCCTACCCACAACAGCATCTATTTTTTGCTGAGTTGTTGAAAACTGAAATCTGCTGTGCAGTGTGTGTGTATGCTCTGCTCACACTGTCATACGTTTTATAGACACAAGATAAGGATGTGTGCTAAGTACATAAAAAAGTGAACAGTTAAGTCGAAATTCGTAAGCATTTTCACTTTCCCGTGTGTAGAAAGAATGTAGATGAATCAAGATTTGTTTTAATTCTGTCAAACTGAAGTAAACGGATATTTTTCGAAACCAAAAGTAACGATAATTGCTGAGAGAAACGATGATTTGCAGCTGTGAGAAAACTGTTAGAAGAAATTAGCGACTCTTTAAATAATTGTTATTGCCCTTCTTCGTTGTCGTCGTCTAATCACAAGACTTCAAGTCGTGTCCAATTTTACCTAGACAAACTTATTTTTTTAAATTGGAAAAGACGTTGACAGACAAAAGGGATACTAGAAAGGCAAGCAATGTGGAAGGATGTGGTGTGGTTGAGTCAATTTACGTTGACGATGAAGGGTTGTACAAGCTCATTTATGATTACGTTCGTCCTGGTACTTCTCTTTTAAGTTAAATAATAAGGCGTGTAAGTAATCTTCATACATTGCCGATATTATGATAATGATATGTGAAGATGATTTGAAAAAGGGAATGACGAAGTGATAATTACATTTATTACTTCTACTACCACCTATACACAGACAACATTTACGTGCATATATGAGATACGCACGACGCACAGTCTTGTCTACATGTAATAGATTCTGTACACAGCACGTAAACTACCCACCTGTAAACTATAAAACCATTAATAGGGGTCAGATGTGAATATACCGCAGGTCTTGTAGTTACAAAGTTACAGCATATCAAACATGTCGTGACGATAAAAAAAGAGGGAAATGCATTTCGCTGATTATCATTTGAGTAAACAAACGAGAGTAAAAGTTGTCCTTCCTTTGCTTGCTTTTCTGCAGTATCGCACAACTACCTCTATACTCCGCAAGAGCAGTAGATATAATATATGATGTATCCATCATCAAATAATATTTTGTTGTATTTTGCAAACGTTGTTGTTGTACCATTTTGCAGTTCACTTTCCGACGGTATACCATATGACATACGGCGACACAATGCAATAATGGTGTCTCGTCTCTATTGGTTGTTTTGTCCTTTTGAAACAATATTTTATTATATTTTATGAAAATCATTGTTACAGCTGCGTCGCTGTAAAAGAGCTTTTTCCAAAGCACTTTGTCTTCAAAAAGCAGCATCATCATCATGGTCGCCAGAAAGCAGACATTTACAAATCTCCAACTCATTTACATTGTATAATGTCTGAGTTTGTCATTGAGGCTTTTTATGATAGCTTAATTTCTGACAGGATTCCACAAACTTCCGGCAGCGTAAATTCATAAAAATCCATACAATATGGATTGCATTTTACAGGGAAGTATTAGGTAACGAAAAATCTGTTGTGGGATGGATACGCAATTTATTTGTAAATCCTAAAGTACGATGCACTTGGACATGTAACACATTCTTAGAATTACACTCTAGCCAGCCACCACACAAACGTCAAGCTACCACTTGAATAATTAGTCTTGTGTAAGATGCTATTTAACAATTTGATGAAAATAGTAGTAGAAAATAGGAAAAAGTGGGACACATGACGCGTATGAAATACTTAATAGTTGTTCGCTCTAGAGATGAAATTACAGCTGATCATTTAATGATGATCAACAATAATTATTTGCGCGTTGACGTGCGCACATGCAGGTAAGGTAATTACATCAGTCAAAGCGTTGTTGTTGTCTGTTCACACTGTGTGGGGGTTTAGATAGCAAATATGTAGTTTTTCAAAGAATAATCTCTGAATTAAGATTTCTTCCCTTCATTGCTAATTCATACTCTGTTTTGAAACGCGAATTTGTTAATACACACATCAGCAAAGATAAGGTTAGCTCTCTCACGTCAGCGTTCACAATGGCTAAAAGCATCATGAAAATGGACCACCATAAAACAGTGAGGACTGTGCCCGAAATCAGCGTATGAATACAAAACACGTAGAGATAAGCGTATGATCATTTATTGGATATCTATGCTTGCATAAAAATCCCAATCCTCATTCTGAGTCATTGTTTGTATACCGATGGAATCGTCTGGTTTAATCACACTGAAACTCGTAAACCAATTGAGAAATCAGTAAATCGTTATGAATGCTTGTTTAGAATGTTATACATAATTTCGATGATCACGAAGAAATTACGAATGACAGTAACAACCACGCTACATTACGTAAAGTACAGTGACATTATGCGCAACATTTTTTGATTCCATTTTGTAAACGCACTCTGGATTGCATTGTCACGCAATTTTGTTATAGGACAGTTAAAAATTACCAGAACCAATAATGTGTGTGTATTTTGTACCTTTGCAGATTACCTACGTCTGTTATTTTTGAGGCTCGGCTCGGTCAGACAACTTTTATCCATTGCTGTGTCACAACTAATCATGTCATAATACAGACATATATTCCATTACAGATCAAGGATCACTGATTTTGTCGGCACGAGGCTCAAGGAAATATATTCAATGTAAATTACATATATCAGTTTTGCTGATTAAATATCACTGCAGACTGCACTAATGCTATATTCTATCATACAATACAAAACACTCCTAACTACACTCGTAAAAGTCTAAAAACGATGTGCGCCTGTTCGTAAAAATAGCACACATGGACATGTATGCAAATTAGGCTCTCTTACTGACTCGTTGTGGATATCATTAAAGAGCTAATTAGGTCTGACATTTTGGCAACGCAAAAAATTACTTTTAAAAAAGCCAATGACAGAACGAATTCGTTCTGTGTAGTAACCAAACGTCAGCTGAAGCTGTAGGTATATGTATGTATAATTAAAGGAACTTGTCTAATTTGTTGAATTTTCAAATTCAATGGTTCCGGTGTACGTTGGCTATCACCAGCCGCTCACATTAAACGGTAAACAAGCAGAGTAATCATGCTTACAGACAAAAGTATTTTTGAGTAAATAAAGCAACTGTCTACATGTGCATCTTCATGCTGAGTCATTATAAACATTAAATATTATACATATACAGTCTATGATAATACATTACAAGGTAGTTAATCAAAATAAATAAAAATGATGTCGTACCTCTAACTGAACTCCAAACAAATCCCGAGGTTTATAAGATCCCTTGGATGAATTTTCACACATTTTGAAAATATTATTATTCAATTTTGTTGTTGAAAATACACAAAACTTGTTTTCCTTAGATTAACGCTTAAACTGATATTAAATAATCGAGCAAATACGTTAAGCTGTGTATTTTTTATATTTTTTCTCTGAAACACAAAATTATACTTCCCTCGCTCTGGCGAAATTGTTTTGACTCCTCTAGCAAGCAAAAACAAAAAAGAACACTTATTTCACGGATTACTGGCACTGTCACTATTATGAATCACTACACGGAAAGCAATAATAAGAAAGAAGAAAAAACGAACTGAACATTTCCTTTTGAGTCACTCAGTTCTCGGTACCAACTCCGACAATGGCAAACATGGTGGCATAAATTCTCCAAATTTTACGCTTCGTAGCTCGTACAACAACGTCATCACTATTACTCCTATTTCATTTTTCTTCTTCATTGTTAAAAAACAAAAATTGTTTAAAACCCCAGAGTCCATATCATATCATCTCACTGACATTCACAATGACTTCTGGAATTTCCGCCTGAACATGCATATAATATTTCTTATTTCTCCTCTCCAAATAGCACGATCAAAGAACACCAGCAGCGTGTAGCTGAGGAAAAGCAGTGGAAACAAGGATGCTGATATGAGCAAGAGCAATGGCTGCTTTGCTCAACGTCTTAACGACTGGATTCGCAAGTTGTATGTAGTTTGCAATAAAAAGTGATTTGTGTCCGATAAGAAAAATAAGTTTTGGCGAATCGTTTTACTTTATAGAAAACAAGTTAATTATA
>JAHZNE010006892.1:0-13263 GCA_027744055.1 Callyntrura sp. NNG-2020
AAAATTCGCAGTCAAGTAGATTAAAACATCCTCTATCAAACGTTGGTTTGAAATTTTTTAAAAGTCACGGGTTATGTAGTAATTTAATTGACAAGTTAGGTTATAGCTATACATAGCTATATACAAGGAGGTGGGAGGAACCAACCATTATGTTTCTATTACCCTTAATTAAACAGAAAGTATTTTTGAAAACACAATATAAATATTTCAATGTCTCTAATTGTTGTAAAAGTACAATCAAACCGAGAGAAAAAAAATTCGGAATTTGCTAATAACAGCCAAGTTTTTACTTTCGGGTTGGATACAAGATTGCTATTCTGTTCTTATAGATAATAGTCTTGCGTAGACGGTAGACGAGAAGGAAAATTTCGACAATAATTATAATTAAAAAGATATTTTAATTCCATCCATTTTTGTCGTCTGGTTAGGTGGTTGGTATCCCAATATTTAGGTTTGGGGTTTGTCATAAATATTTTAATGCAAGTACTATTTTTCTAGTCATTTACTTTTGCGGCACTGTGTTTTAATTCCATTAGTATTGAGCTAATTGATATAAATGGTGTTATGATGTAGAACTTATGATTAGCCTTATGCCTCTGTAACTTTAAACAAAGTAATTATGATCAGATGAAGACGACACAGAAACCGCACTTGACACCTTTTATTTGAGTTATCATAGATAATATTTTTTACAGCGAGACATTACGTCGGTGGGTGGTAGTGGTAGGGAAAGGTAAAAGAAAGGTCAATCATAACTAGTAGCGCAACGAGACACCGCATTGACCGCATGATTTTCTCGTATTAGATGCGTAGTTGCCATTATCATTCATTAATTATTTTTAATTTACTCCTTCAATTTTACTGCATAAAAATAATTTGTTGCACAATGTGAGGATAATCAAATGAATTTCATTTACCCGTTACCAAATAAAATATGCATCATGATCATGAGCCATAAGTATCCACCAACACAGTAAATTTTAATAACACAACAAGATTGGAATGTAATTCGCGGTGTGGTAACTTATACTTCAGTACAGTTGTAATTTTCATGTCGTGGCAAGAGAACACATCTTATTTATCTCTGCACTTTGGTCTGGTGAAATAAAGGAAAATAGAATACGAAAGGGGAAAAAAGAAAAAAAATCAGCAGAATCATGATCCAGCAGATTTAAACGAGAGCAGATCGTTTGAGAACCTAAAACTAATTAAAAAAAGAAATGAAAGATGCTGCAATTTAACAAAAGGAGGCATATCGTGTTGCCCCAATACAAGTATATTAGTCACAAAACAGAACCACATTAGCAACAATAAGTGTTGTAGAAAAAGAGAAAGATAAACTTGTTCTCTTACTGTTTGCGTCAATGTTGAACATGCGATGTTCAAGTGTGTTTCAAAAGTGAAGGGGGTATAAACCTTGAAATGTAACTGCCTGAAAGCAGACCACATGGATCAACGAATCCTTGTCAAACTTGAGGAAATAAGAAATTATATGAGTATGAGTATATTAAAAGTCAGAATTTAAACTTATTTGGACATGGCTCTAAAATGTAACACCCCTGTTTACCCCCTTAAGGTTTACCGTACGTTCCATAAGTGATATCTTTTTAGCATTAATCTGCCATGTAGGTTTTGCACAATCGTATCCAAGGAAAGACACATCCACACGCAGACAACAACATTAGATAATCGCATCAAATACATATTAAGCACACACACGCTTTCGGTAGTTTATAATGTAAATAAAAACATTAAGCATATTTGCTAACATAAGAACTTTGTTGGCGTAGGCAACTTTATATTTATGAATATACATACTTAACCATTGAATCAGCAGCCATCTAGAAATTGTTAAGTGGTAAAGTGCAACATTTAATGACGATGAAAACTTCGCGATGATAGAAAGAAGGATGCGTCGTCATATAAATTAAAAAATATACTTTCAATAAAATTTCTGTTGATGTGGCATGGAAAATATGTAACTATCTATAAGATTCTAACTGACGGTTTAGCAGTTGGCGTCCAATGTTTGATTAATGGGATTGGGATTCATAATTATGATTGATGATAATGAAAAAGAAACTCTTATCGCTATCGTAACTATTAGGTTGCTGAATGAGATGTAAACAGAGCACACGGATATTTGTTTCCATTATGACCTTACTACTGGAAAAATACATATTCTGTGAAAGGTTCTTCACAGTCAAATTACACACCAGAGAAGGATGCCGTACCATAATTTGCTGCCCAGTCACTGATTCAGAATAAAAAGGGTACAATTTCATTGCCCTGTTTTTCTCATTTTACTACAAATAAGTGTTCATTCAATGTTAACTCATAACTTCACTTTGATTGATTTATTTTTCTTTTCAAACCACAACATTCTTAATTTCAAAATTTCATACTTTCACCAAATCCATTTTTCGTTCACAATATACTACACATTCCCATAATGATATTGTACATAGGTGAAATATATATATATTTTTTTACACAAAAAGGATGTACGCATATAAATGTATGTACTTCGTCTATGGATATCGCGTAAAGTTTAAGGCAGTAGTTGATCTAAAAGCAATTTTTTAAAACGAAACAAGGAAATTATGAGTAACATAAAAACAAATTTACCGTTCGGCATAAAATACCATTAATTATTTTGTTTTACCCAAATAAACAAAAAATGGATTCGAAGGAGTTCATTAGTTATATAATAATTTTACTACTACTTCTATTACTGGTTCTTCGGCACCATCTACTAGTAACTAACTAATGAATAAAATAGTACACAATAATAATTAAGCGGGATCACGGATCCGATCTTTTCGGTAATACTTCAGTATCTTCTGTCATTTTATGCCCTTTTTAAGTTTCGGCGTATTAAAAACATTAAAAAATAAATTCGTCCCAATTGTACGTTTGCAAAACACCAAGACCAAATTATTTTTGCAGTGATACGACGTAGGTAAGTCTATTAAGGTAACAACTACGTGTCTTAATATGCAGTGGTTCCTTTACAAATAAAAATATACATTGAGATTAATGCTTTACTGGCTTGGCAACCTAATTAAACATTTTTCACAGAAAACGGTAACATTACCTTAGTAATTATTTGCTAATTCCAACAGCTAAATTACCATCAAGAGCGGATTCTATTACTATTACAAATGCGAGCGTATTAAAAGAATACAAACTATGGTTACTATATATTCCTGATACAAGATAATATTATGGCGTTTATAACAACAACAACTATATACCATACACGAGTTGTGTCTTGTATTTTTCAACATTAGTTATTGCAAATTAAGGTTTTTTATAAGGCGTACGGAGTTGATTAAATCGAGTTTTTCTATATTTTGAAAACTTATCTATCCCACTTGTCATCCAGTGCTAGCTTTCGTTTGAAGTTGAGTTCATTTCTATTTCTATTTCCAATTCGTCCGCTCCTGATACTCTGCGCGTTGAAGGTAGGGTACCTATAAAAATAAACGTTGACCCAATGAAAATACTGACAAGCCGAACCTTAAATTTATCCCATAATACATGTTAAAAAACTAACCTCCAGGTCCTGGTACACGATATGGTAAAACCTTAACTTTTTTATTTGGTGGCTGATTTCCCCCCACTGAACTGCTGACCACAGCATCCTTATCTTTTATGGTGGATGCCGAACTACATGATGGAGCAGCCATCACCGATTTTCCGAACGGGTCACCACCTCCACTCACAATTACTGGTGCAGCAGTAACTGGGAGACTACCATCTGTGCTGTTGTTTTTTCGTTTCTTGGGAGGAGGAGTGATTTTCGTTGGGGAGTAATAAGTAGTTACATTGTTATCTGCCTCCCGTTGAATAGAATTCAATTCATCCAGATCAACTATGACTAGAGAATCACTACCTTCCTCATTGCCATCCAAGTAAGTTTCTTGAGCCACTGGTAATGGAGCTGGCATAGCTTTTAATACCATAGCGTCATTCGCTTCAAAGCTAAAAAGATCTTCACTAATTCCAATTTTGTTGGCTACTTGACTAGAAATGTTTCCGTGCTCCGATTCCCCGATGTGCGAATCAACCGCTATAGTTTGTGTACCGGTGCCTCCCCTTTTCAAATTTGGTTTTGTTTTCGGAAGTCGATTTCTACGTTTGGATGCTCCACTAGGTGTTTCAGTATCCGGTTTCTCTTGACTGTCTGCAACATCTTTCTGTTGCTTTGACGACACACCTTCTGGCATTTCCATTTTTACTTCTGAAGTTTCAAGCGGGACATGTTGAGTTGGTGTAGAAATGACTCCTGATGAAATTATGATTGATACTGTGCCGGGGGTAGGACCTGGACGAGTGGCCACTTCTGTACAGCTATTACCTTCTGTACCCGCCTTGGGAACCTCCTTCTTTTTTCTAGTATACTTTCTCTTGGGTTTTTCCTCCGGGGTTGAAGACACCTCCTCCTTTATATTTGAGATAGGTTGAAAAGGCAAAGGTGGACCAGCCACCTTCTTTGGAGGTAATTTTCCACGTTGGAGACCTTCTACAGGAGTGTTCCATTTTTTCCCTTTGCCTGTGCCGACGCCTTTTGTGACAGATTTGACGGCTTTCAATTCTTGCATTTGCACCGCAGACAATTCGAATGTCTTTTTCTTTCTTTCTTTCTTCTTTTTGGTAGCTTGTGGATCTTCCGAAGAGCAAATCACTTCTTCAACTTCCTTCTCCTCATTTAAGAGTTTCTCCTTTTCAGTGCCTTTACCGTTAATTTGAGAAATCTCTTCATCCGAGGAAATACCTTCATCCGGATCAAATATGCATGAAGCGAGCGCCTTACTGATCATATCAGGATTTCTACGGTCCTCCCTTTTAAACTTTGCTTTTAGCTCTTGTCGACTACGATGTGGAAAAAGATTTAACATCATAGAAAAATCTGTTCCACATTGATTTAAGGCTCGGTAAAATCGAATGGTTTCTCTTTCGGTCCAGTCCTGGCCACGACGATAGTTCTTTTTGTAACGGTAAAAGCCAGAAGATCCAACAGCATACTCGGCACCTGAAACTACTTCCATATCTTCAATTTGTTGACGAGCACGTTGTGACTCCGACGTTTCTACCACCTACAAAGGCAAAGGTTTTTTTTAAAGTGCTGATTAATCAATATTTACATTTTAAATCAAGTAGTTGTACTTCCAGAAGATGCATTTGAAGCAACTGACCCTGTCTCTGAGGCAGCACATGAACCTCCAGACGCAACAGAACTGGCAGTAGTTCTTCTACTTCCTGCAATGCTCGA
Source organism: Callyntrura sp. NNG-2020 (assembly GCA_027744055.1). NCBI lineage: Eukaryota > Metazoa > Arthropoda > Collembola > Entomobryomorpha > Paronellidae > Callyntrura > Callyntrura sp. NNG-2020. Next base: position 5,279 of record JAHZNE010006892.1, read on the forward strand.
CGGGGCGGAATTAGCCTTCCCAGTAGTGTTTTCATCATTTTTTCCTTCTTTCTCCAGCTTCACAATGCTACTTGTATCGGAGCAAACTGATGAAGCTCGTGATCTGGCCCTTCGTTTACATAAAGAAAGTTTGCTGGAACCATCCGGGTTTCTAGAAAATTGTAACACGTATTTTAAGCAACATATAAACATTGAGTTAACGTTAATTAAAAATGGTAAAACAGTTTTTATTTATGATGGCTCAGTACACAGGAAATTGTTTCAACTTACGGCGGATTGTAAAATGTGAAGTGAAGCATAGTTAATTTACTGCGCTCTGGTGCCTGCCCTGATTGCAGTTTATCATAAAATTCCTTTCTTGCTGTTGCAAACTTAGTGGGGTTAGGCACTGCACCTTCCTTTTTACGGATCTCGTCAGAACGTTTCTTCAAACTCTCAGGATTTTCAAACATAGTCTTTGCGAAGGACGGCGATGGGTTGACATTACTAGATACACTGCTAAATGCGCCTTGACCTCCTCCGTGTGAACTACGACTTGAAGTAGAATCCCTACTATTTGATGAATGTGGTCTCTTTTCAGGACTAGGGGGGTATTGACCCAGTGCTCCAGTTTGGAAGGAAGGCGAGCTATTAGCTCCCATAAGATAAGCCACTTCATGAGAATCTGCTGAATTTGAGTTAGAATTTAAATGATGCGTCAAAAAGTTTGCGGAAGAAGTAGATGATGGACGACTAATCCCAAAAACAGGGCTTTGCGCAGGTGATGGTCGGGATACGGCAATACCCGAAGATGGAGACTTCACTGAATGAAAATCCTGATAACTTGGTGATGGAGATGGAGGCAGCCTAAATAAATAATTAACTGGTGATTTAACGTTGGTGTCGCAGCTGGGTCCCGGAGAAGATGGACCCTGATATACCGTCTCGCCCAATCGTGTTACTCCTGATATTGACACAGATGAAGTGGGGATCAAAACAACTGGGGTTCGGCTCAAATACTTAACTGGAGAAAGAGGAGAGGTGTAGTTCGACGCCGGTGATTTCACTGGTGATGTCGGATAATGCGCAGGGGGTCCTGGCGAATTTGTTAGACGTGATAAAGCTGGAGAAGGTGATCTCCTGACGACAGATCCTGAAGGCGGCAAGCTAGCTGGAGACTTTGATGGCGATGGCCTTTGAAGACTCTGCCATGATGAAGGCAACGGCGATTTTGGACTAGATGGTACTCTTTCTACTGCTGACACTGGTGGAGTACAAGCTCTTGATGGTATGTTAGGAGACATCGGTTTATCAAATGGGTCTTGATGTGATAACACTGTAGTCGGGGCAGGAGAAACTGCCCCTGAACAAATACGAGGAGACAGCGGAACAATTGGTGACGGAGACGAAGGAACATTGTTAGTTTCTGGAAGCACAGAAGATAGGGCGGGCGATGGCGTCGGCTGTTCCTGAGTTTCAGTTTTGATTCCACCTCGGGGGACATTGATTGTCGCTTTAATTCTCATGCGCCTAGTCGCCATCTTTCTGTACAATACAGCTTTTCAGCTTGGCAGTAGTATTTTTATTTAAAAAAGTAAGACACGAAATGCAAAGGGCACTTTTAAATTAAAACTACACTCAACTAATTAACATTAAAATTAGTTGGTCAAACTATCCCACCCACTCACATACTAACGTCTTATCCGGTTCTAACGATACAAAACATTACTTCTTTACGTCTACTGATGAACGAATTTTCAGAATCACAATCCCAAATTTTACCACTGGCACATGCAGTTGTCATCCGGTATATTTCCTACTAGAAATTTAAAACACCACCAAGTCTCTCTTCGCTAGCATTTTATCCCTACAAATTCTCGTATACACACAGGCACTTGAATCACTTAAATTTAAGTTACAGACAGAGTAACTCAACCACAGTAACATCCAATCTTTGTTGTTTGTGACTGCTTAATAGCATTAAGTGATAAAGGCCCCATCCCACCACGTTTTCTGCTTAACGTACACAACATTACGCGTTGAGACGAACGTTGAGCGTATTTACATCAACACAGTTAAGGTGTGTGAACATTACAAGGTCGTCCCTTCAAACCATTTCTTCCTGTGAATAATGATTCATCAGATCACACAAGTGGAAAAATCCTTGAGGGTCGCTTGGTATCTAAAATCAAGAAGATACACTGAATAATACAACGGTATATTATCAACACATTATACGCCATTATCTTTATGGCGATGATGATGATGATGCGACCACAGATGAAACCAATGACTACAATTTGTGACACGTTTATATAAAAGCACAATCATCATCATCAGATCATAAATAGCGTTAAATCTACATTCGTGTTCGTGTATCCTCCGTTTGCCCGTTAAACAAAAGAGCAAAAAATTAGCACACAACTTCTACTGCACATCTCTACTAAATAAATAGGCGTACTTACCTCCTGTATAAAATCCTCTTATAGCCATTACCATTATATATTTATTTTTGCGTACTATCGTCATCAGTCAAACTATTCTTCTTCGTTGCTAGTGTACGTTAAAGTCCAACCCATCTCCCTTTTTTCTCTCACGTTAAACTTCCGACTTTACGTGCATATTTTGTGGTACTCACAAATTTGTATGGTTGTAAACTACAAAAGTTGACGTAGTATTAGTACGTAGCTTGTGTTCGGTTTGTAGTTTGAGTATTGTTGATACGAGTATTGTGAACAGGTAGCTTTTTTATTCGGTATGTTGCTGTGTGCGTAGTATTGTTGCGATTATTTCGCGAACGTAATGATAATCTACTACAATAGTCCATCCAATCCTCTCCACAACATTTCGAGTTGACGAAAACAATACAGCAATACGGACACTTTTATTGAATAGGTGAGACAGGCAAGTCCTTTACGTAAATTATTGTGGGAGAAGTTGCAGCAGAACGTTCAAACGTAAAAAGGATGATGCAAAATTTCGTAATTATTGAGATAGCATGCTTTTTTTGTTGTCGACATTTTTTACAGTTTGGTTGTTGTAAAGTTAAGCTGGGCTGAGCCGCAGAGCGAGAGCCAGCAGGAGCAGGAGCCACACACGCACAATCAATTTTAGTAGGCGTAATGTTAGGTAGGTACTAGGTAGTAGAGGAAAAAGTATACACATAATATAACATGAAAAACCATGCAATTTTAAATCGTCCGTCAGGATCATCACACCTCTATGCTAGAATGTTTACATGTTCTTCATGCATCTGTGCCGGTATCTACTCGTTTTGAGAAAAGCATGTGGACTTGTGCTATTTTGCTACTTGGTTTTGTTACTATTCTGTAAGACGGCGGTCGGTGATGTATTGAAAAATGCAGGCACACCGGGCTTGATGTACTTTCATGAATGAAGGATCTTCTCAATCAGCCAGGGTACATTTTGCATATATTTTTTTATTATTACCATTTTGTATTGACATTGCTTTCGAAATGAAAATGAGCATATATCATATATAATAATTACTGATAACGATGCGATGTGATTGCTGTACAATTATAATAACAAAATGTCAACTGTTAACTATAATCCGGTAAAAATGCATGAAGAATAAAAATGAAAAATATGCTGGATTTAAAAACATTTCGCTGGTTTTAATATCGTTTATTGTATACACCTAGGTATATAATACTTATGAATGTATGTATGTCTTTCATCATAATGGGTGTGAGGATGAGTGTTAGATAATGAGCTAGAGTATATCAAATCTATAACATTTTAAGCAAGTATTTGTCATGTGTGTGAAAGCTTAAAAAATATGTATATATTATTTACAATACTAATCCCGCAATACATCGATGACAGTTGGAGCAACAAACACACATTATTCATGTAGGTTTGTAGAATACATGTCCAGGAAGGGTGACCTTGAAATATCAAACTGCAAAAACTTGTGCGGGTAAACCCATCTCCTCTTGGTACCCTTTCACTATGTCTGGAACACAAAAAAAATGAAGCTCCCATTCATGAACACAAAATAAACAATGTAGGTGTAATTTTATGAGCACATTTGACACCTCATAATAGTCACGTTTTTATTTTCTTTGTCAAGAGGGTTTCTTTTTTAAGAGAGATATGCATCAACGTCAAGATCAACACAATGCGTGTTTTGCTGGTTTCGATTTTTATTCATTTTTGCCCTTTCCGTGTAAATCCTCTTGAGACATTTGGGAAGATGTGGATTTTCGGTCTTCTTTCGCTTCTCTCTATTCCCATAAGCAAAAACACAAGAAAGTACCTGTACATTACAACAACCTCGGGAAGTTTGGTGAATAGCACTGGGTTTATAAATCTGTTCGCGTGTTAACTCGCCCAAATATATTCCTTTCTTTTTATTTCTCTGGGAAACGGGGAAACTAGCTTTATTTTTTCTATATATTGCCTTTTCATTCTCATTTACGTGACTTATTCGGTGCTCCTCCACTTCTATCTCACTTTTTGTGTTCATTGGTTTTAAACATATTGTACAAAGTTTTGTTTGGAATTTAGTAGATTTTCTGGGAGCAGAAATTTTACGCTTAACACTGCCGTGTGTAGATAACATTTGTGGTTCCACATGCAAAAATCCCGAATGGTTAATTCGGAAGTGTCGATGAAGCTCCAAATCGTTGCGAAAAAAGTTCCAATTTGGGCAGATTTTACATTGGAAACGATCTAAAAAAAATAAAGCAGTGTTACATAGAACAAATCCATTTTCCATCATCACCAGTTCAATTTCGACTTACAATGCTTCATGTGCTCAACTACCTGAATGTGTAGTTAAATAATGCCTGTGAAATTTTTCCTTTCGTTCGTACTCTGAACATGGTGGAATGAAGGTAGAGCAGATTGAACATTGGAATACATTTTCGTCTTTTATCCAAATAAATGGAATTGTTCGATAGTACACATTTCCAGTAACATCATCTCTTACACATGGAACGATCCTGTAGGCTTCATTGGTCTCATCGATGTTATCTGCGTTATCCACTTCCAATTTCAGCTTTCTCTTAAGTAGATTTAGTAGGACATTGTCCTCACCTATTTGCTGTCTCTCTGCTACTTTAGCTTTAGTGAAATCCCTCGTCAGTCCGAATTTCTTTTTGTGTAACGATTTTCGATTGTCTTTCTCAACGGTGGTTTCAAAATTTTGATTGCCCATTACTGGATAACATTCACTATTAAGAAGAAGAACACAATCATCATTTTGAAGATCAGAAAAAGTTGTGTATGTAGTATCATTAAAAAATTTATTCGGTTTTCGACTTCGTAAGCTCCGTCTCACGGCTGGTAATCTACTGTCCGTAGGCATGTTTTCTTCAGCAAATGTAGACTCACAGGCTATTTCAGTTGTGTTATCAATCTCCAACTTTACTGTGCGTTGTTCGATGGAAGGGGTTGCAACGTTTACAGAAATAACTTCGTCCCTAACGTCCTCCCCAAGGAGTGGCAAGATGGACTCTAAAGGAACCACCGTTCGCTCAGTTGCCTTGGTATTTCTCTTGCACGGCGAATCTTCCCAATCAATTAATGTTTCATTCGTGGTGAGGATGTAAAAGGATTCTACACGAGTTTGAATTGATAGTCTTTGACTCCTTCGTTGTATACCCAATTTCCCTTTGAAACGATCTGTCAAAACAACAGGAAATATGATTGTGACAAGCACTTATACATTCTCATAGTTCCGTTACTAGTTGTAGTTAATTAGCGAATTAAATTAATTTTTAAATGTGATGATCATACCCCCAAGTACTAATTTCCTAAAATCAAAATAGCGAGAACCATGGTTTTCATACAACTCTTCCCTTACATATTTTTTCTCGGCATCGGTTATTTTTAACACAATATCTTTGGTAATCTTGTCTAGTTGCCGGTACAATACCGTTTGCGAGAGAACATAATCTCCTTGCAATCATCGCAAAACGGAAATGGCACTGCACAAAAGTCCCAGTCCTCTTTTATCTGGGTAATTTTTGTCACATTCAAACTTTGGCATAAAGATTTGAATAGATCCTCATATGTCACGTTCTTGTCCATCATTGCCTTTTGCATCATATTGCCATCACCGTCAAACAACACAGCAACTTGACCACAAATCAAGCAGTATTCTAAAGCTGTCACAACTATGGAGTTTTCATCCTCCATATTTTCTCTCGGTTCCATGGCCCAATCTCATAAGAAGATAGGCTGACAATTTGACAAATTTTTCGAGTAGTCGCTGTTGGTTACCCATAATGGACGAATTTTTGAGAAGTTTGTCAATTTGTCGGACTTGTAATTTTATGAAATGTGGTGCATTTCGACAATGTCTAAGCTTGTATTTGTCAAACTTTTTGAAAAATCCTCGAGTTTTTTGTTCCTTTAGATATCAAAAATTGGAAAGTTAACACTTCAAAAATGTTTCTCGTCCCACGCAATAAAAATTATTTTTGACGAATGAATTTGGAAAGCTATGAAACAGGTGAAACGCATTCCACGGTCATCAATATTGGGAATTAACGAAACGTAACGAAATTAAGTGTTATTGGTACAAAAGCAGTACTTCATTTGATTGCATCAGACTAAAAAAGCTAGAACAAATGTTCCTTCAGTGAGAAGTGTAGTTTCCTTTAAACCAATTTGTCAAGGAGCTCAATTCAATTTCTGCATTAAATTTGAATTTAGTATACTTTTCAGAAAAATCTAATAGTCGGACTGACTACTTGTAATGGCATTTTGGCAATTTAGTAAATTTAGCACATCATACATTCATGCGGGTAGCACAAAGCGCTTTGCATTTTGCACTGCTCGTTACAAGCAATTGTTATCAGGGCAGTGGACAATGTCTTTGTGTTTGCATTACTTCATAACACATCGATTCTAGATGAGTAGACGATCATAATTAAAAGTCACATGTCTTGTCATTCAATTGATTTGCATTTTTTAATATAAAATTTTCCATTAGAAGTTGTTGACGCATTGCTGACAAACCAAAGTAAGCTAAGAACTATCGTTTTAATATCAACATATAATATTGTGCGCATTCTTCCTAAATTTAGTATGCGTTTTCCATTTACAAGGTCACTTCTACATGTTTGTAGTCAAGCAAGAGACTGGACATTAAGCACACTATCTTATAATTTTGATTTTGCATATCATGTAAGGCTGACCCTGTCTGAATTTTATAGGTAATTTCGTATAGTATAAAAGTACGCATATACCTACAACATAAAGAAATCCATTTTAAAGGTGGCCCAGGAGACTGTTTGTACCTACGATCCTATATCGTTGTCGCATAGCAGCTGAACTTTCCATATTTATTAAGTTTGTACAAAGTTGCATAGGTTGACCACTGGCGTTCTAGAATTGGTAGTTGGTATTGTTACAACGGTATAAGATCAATGATTCGCACGGGTTTGCTGTTTTTTCACCACCACGAGAAATTTCTGCTACCAATGCAATCCCGACTTTCCAAAATTGCAAAAGGGACTGTAAAAGCTGTGGTAACATACTTCGTTTTTATCTTTGATATTATTTTGCAACCGTTTGCTACCTAGAGAAAGCAAATTATATGTAAACCAAAGTATGTGAAGTGCATAATACACCTTCAAAAATCATTCAAATTCAAATCATGATCAAAATTTTGGGGAAGAAGAGCCCCCTTGATCGCAGGAAACCAAGATACTCCATAGCACAAAAGTTCCTGCATGCAGAAAACAATGTTCAAAGTCAACCCAGAGTATTCATAATTTTAAGAAGCCATGCAAACATGGTTATTTGTGCTGCGGAGTATCAAGGTTTCCTGCAATCAATCAAGGGAGCTATCTTTCCCCAAAATTTTTGATCATCAAAAGTTATAGGCTAACTTATAACAGACCTGTAATAGGTTCTTCGTTTCCATGTAAGGGTGATATTAATAATGCGAGGTTTTTCGGTTTTGAGAATGACTCCGCGATTTTGTCATTTAAAAATACATTGAATGATCGCGGAGTCATTCTCAAAAC
>JAHZNE010006893.1:0-10875 GCA_027744055.1 Callyntrura sp. NNG-2020
ACTTCGCCAGATCGCTTATCATGTATGAAATGATAAAAGGGGCTGTATACATCACAAGAAGGTTATATAAAATAAGAATGCGAAACTATAGAATAAGTGTTTTTAAATTTATTTTAGCTCACGGTCCCTCATTTCTGATTTTTTCACGCATGCTTGACGAACACTAATTGTCTATGACCATTGGGATTTTTAAATGAAGAATGCGAAACAACGCCGCAAGGATATGAAAATCGTAAAATTACGTATAAAAGTACTTAATTAACGACATAATTATTCTACAAATACAACACCCCGGTACGAAGGATTCCAGAGGCGGTCAGGTTTCTGATTCTGACCAAACTCGGCCTTCCGGCTTCCACCTCAATCGTGGGCTTGAACCCATACCAATGGGTTTCCAGGCTTCCGCTCCGGAAGTCTGACCATCTCTTTTCTTCCCAATCCATAAAGAATCCTGTGGTGAATATGCCGGCGCGGCGGACTCACTGTTTGAGCTTTTGGAGCTATACATGCTATGTTGTTGTATGTGTGCTTATGCTTGATCGAGGAGAGGAGTCATACCGTGCTTTATAGATATCCTCAGAGTTAGTGTTGTGTTTGTTTTGTACAAGAAGAGTACATCTTGTACTACATCTGTTCAGTTTTTTTACTGTTGTTGTTATTATTTTGATAGCATTTGCATTCTCTGAAACTCACAGAAAGTGAAGTAAATGCACCTGCATGTGCATCTTATGCTCCTGTTTCCGTTGCAGATTTCCTCTATTCTTCAAAACTTGAATACACCGTTTGCCAGAATGATAAGATGTTGAACAAATGTGTTTTTAAAAAGTGCGTGGTCATGCAAGATCATTTTGTCAAAACGGCGCTGATAGAGAAATCCGCTGTTAAAAGTTTCAAAATGTTCAAGTTGCACGAACAACCTGTGTAGTCATTTAAGTACATGTCAGTATTTTTGGGTAAACTAACGTCTTGGTTGGTTGCTGGATAAAACGTTGATCGTGGTCCTTTTGCTCCAAATCCAAGACAGTTGACAACAGACAACAAACTCGAAAGGTATTACATGCAAATGACATTCTTGGTTGTTGGTCTCGATTGCGGCTTGTCCATGAGATGAGGATGTATTCGGCATTTGCATTTTTATTTTTAAAATATATTTTGTTACAGAAAAATGTTGGACTAGTTGGACATTGGACGGCGCAACGTCAAGTTGGTTGGTTTGGGTTTGGGTTCATTGAACGCTGCAAAGTACCTGCCACCTGCGTTGCCTGCCTGCAAGCAATTTCAGTTTAATTTTTGGACACACATTGATATTATAAAACGTACACTCTTAGTGGCTTAGCTAAGTTTGGTTTGTATTTTTCAAACATGAAACATCGTTGACGTAACGTAACATAAAAGGATGAGTGACATTTTAAATAATAAAAGCATTTGTATGCGTAATAGTAAATTATCACAAATGCAAGATGAAAACGTACGTACACTCACAACGTAATTTTTAGTTTAAATGCAACACTACTGGTGACTTGCATTTTTGTGATGCAACGGTGAAGTGAAATGAACAGTATTTGTAGCGCAACTGGCGTTGAACGTGTAATGTTGCATGCTTTATATATTGTGACCTTAAACCTTTTGTTCGTTTTGAAAAAGTGCAACTTCCCAGTGCTAGTCAAATTATTAGTAGTAATCAAGTAGATAAAAATGAAGACTGACAAGTGCTATGTAATAGAATGCATGCAAGATATTTTGAGAAATAGTTTAATTCAGTCATCATCGACCTTGTAAACTGTTTTCTATATTTATTCAATACGTTCAACGTAACGTTGATAGATAGTTTTGTAATCGATGTTGGATTGGAATAGTTGATAGTTCTTTCTTGAGTACCTTTCTTGTTGGTTGTGTTAATAATAGTTGTCAGACGATGTTCCATTTGAACTGTTGACGGAGGTGTGGATTTATGTACGTATTTATAAAAAAGTGAAATTAAAGTCGGTGCTCATTTCATAAAAGCGTACAACTGCAGACGGAGACTGATACATTTGATACTTTGGTAAGAGGCCCTGCATCTACGTCATCGAGATGGCAGCGAAAACGGACAAAGATTTTAGGCGTCTAAAAAACATCGTTGGAAAAGTGGATGAGCTAAGTAAAATACGCCTGGATCAAATGATAATGGAATTTGTGATACATCCTGAGCTGAAAGGTACAGCTTTTACATACAACAGGTTCTCGTTACGTTAAGCAGGGTAAAATCATGACATATAAGCGTTCTAAAGATAGCACTTCTTAATTTTACTAGATGTCACCTTTCCCAACCAACTTACCAATATTGAACGTGCTTATGTTCATTTTCAAGCCTCCAAAAATGGGTTGCAGTCTTTCAGTACAGGGTAAAGGCTCAAGTGATTCGTTCATTTGTTTTATATTTATATCCCTCACACTTCGTTCATAAAACTATTTCTTGTTTTATCGTTACAATTAGCAGTGAATATGTGCTTTTTTGTTTTTATAGATCTGGAAGCGAACGACGTCTCACTCTTCGGAGAGCTTTAGAAAACACGACAATGGACGCAAAATTAGTAGCCCTTACTCCCGTCTCTATACAGGGAGTTTCAAATTTATTAAGTGCGTTTCAACAATCGTTAACTTCCACGGATGGGCTAGACACATCACTACCAAAACCAGGTCTTGTGTAATATTAAAATGCACTTGTTTTACATGAAACTTAATAATAACCATTCAATCAACAACTTACATAAGTTATTTCAATTACAGATTCTACTCTTGCAACTGCAAAACGAGTAGTTGCATCTCGTTTATCTATTGGACCGTCGCCCAAGATCCCGAAGCAAAAGAAAAGCAACTCATTCCTGGACTACCGGCGGCGCTTACCAATCTGGCAGCACCAAGGTCGAATTATTGAGCTTCTTCAAAAGCATCGAGTTGTTTTTATCAAAGGTTAGTTTTGGTCATTGAAGTAATGTCACAATGAATTATGAAGACTTAATGACTTATTTTTATTATATGGTTCCTTACAGGGAGTACCGGTTGTGGGAAAACGACACAGGTAAATAGCCAAATACTCATCTACAATGGATTTTACAATGAACCTGGATTTATTCTATTTGTCACTACAAGACTTTCTAACATCCAATTAATTGTTGCAGGTAGGTCAGTTCATTCTGGACAATGCTGCTGCGACATCGCAAAAAGTACGCATAATATGTACAGTCCCGAGGAGAATAGCTGCTATTTCCGTAAGTGATCGCGTCGCAGTCGAACGTGGTGAGCGTCTTGGTCAATGCGTCGGTTATCAGATTCGTTTGGAGAGCTGTACATCGCCTGTCGAAACCCTCCTTACTTACTGTACAAGCGGTATACTACTTCGTTCTTTATCTGCACCGGGTAAATTCAAATTAATTTATTAATTGCTGGGCCATAACTTTGATTTTGGTGGAGGTCCAGAGTACATACATTTGCATATGTCAATTCATCATCAACATCAACATGGAATTCCACAAACATTTGTGAATTTCTCACTCAGCCTCTCAATCAGCCTCACTACCAATTTCTACTAGAAAGATAATAAGGCTGCAATAGGACAAGTGAAATGTATATACAAATTGTGTCCTTCAGAAATCAAACAAAGTTATGGAGGATGATAAAATGTTTTGTGCTCTATTAGTATTTTATACTATTTTGATTTTCCTTTGAGTCCACAGATTACAAAGTTCTTAGGAATACAACTCACATTATCATTGATGAAATTCACGAGAGAGATCGACAGACTGATTTTCTTTTGGCTTACCTTCGAGATATTTTAATGATTATTCCTGATCTACGTTTAATCATCATGGGCGCTGACCTGAACAATGAAATTTTCTCGACATACTTCGCAGGAGTGGACAAAAGCCCAATAATACAGGTCGAAGGTAGACTTCACCCCGTAGAAGTTTATTACCTTGAAGATGTATTGGAAATGTTACAATATGAAAATTACGAGATGAAATATTCAAAAACACAAGATGAAAAGGCTAATACGTACAACCGATTAGTAGAGAAACTTTCAAATACAAACGTTGGATCAAGTAACTCTTTTGTACCTTCAGCCAGTCTAGCTACCGTAGATGTCCCTCCATTGCCACTTGTCGATGACATGATACAACAAGTTTGGACGGATGGAGAGGAGTCAGCAATGGTTGATTTTTTGCATATGGTGGATTGTCAGGAAGTATCTGTAGATTATAAGCATAGTGTCGTTGGTGTTACAATGCTAATGGCTGCTGCCGTACGAGGATTGAAGGACTACGTGATGATGCTTCTGAGCTTTAGTGCTGATGTAAATATTAAGTCGAAAATTGACGACTGCGAATTTTCTGTGATAGATTGGGCCTCAGATCATCGTCAACATGAAGTTGTAAAGCTCTTGCTGGAACATCAATACAAAACAAAGCTTATGCCAGCAATGACTGAACGATCAATGGATCCTCAAAAGTCTCAGCGACTGACTAGTTATTTGAGATCAATTGATGAGGAGCGTGTCGATTTAATGCTGATTCTGCGTATTATTCATCAAATTCATGCCAATTCTAACCCTTCATTCGCTATACTGGTGTTCCTTCCTGGTTATGATGAGATAGTTACATTAAAGCACTTGATTTTAACGGATTCACAATTGGGATTCCGACATGGGACGTTTACCATCTTCATGCTGCATTCGAATATCCAGTCTGGGGATCAAAAACTTGCGTTCGAGAAACCCCCTAGCATGCACGATCATTTATGAGGCCAGATGTGAAAATAGAACGATTTTTTACAAGGATTCCTGAACCCCCTGCCCCAATTGCGGTGAAGAAATCTGTAGAATTGTTGACAATTATGGGAGCATTAGACGAAAGTGAGCAATTGACAAAATTAGGGATGCATTTGTTAGACTTTCCATTGGAACCGTTCCTTGGCAAGGCTTTAATCTATGCCATCGTATTTCGTTGTTTGGATCCTATTTTAACTCTGGTAGCTGTCATATCATACAGGTGCTATACCATTAAATATATTTCTATGTACATAGATGGCTCAGATTCATTTCTTATTTAAGCCAATATGGTAAAATTATAATTTCAGAGATCCTTTCCAACTGCCAAGTGACCCTCGGGATAAACAAAAAGCACAAGAGCGTAAGGCTCAGTTTGCTCGGGAGTCATACAGTGACCATATGGCATGTCTTAAAGCTTTTCAGGTAAGGTGTATTTAAAATTTTGGGCATATTTTTAAGCATTTTTAAAAATAAACTAAAAATTGTGTATATTTAAACAGGATTGGGAAAAATCTAAATTATTTTGCGATAATACGGAACGCCGATTTTGTAGGGATAATTATCTTTCCTCGACTACGTTTGAAATGGTTTACGCCATTCGCTCTCAACTTCTTGGTCAGTTGAGGGCAAGTGGTTTTGTAAACACAAAAGGGAAAGGAGATTTGAAAGAACTGAATATGAATTCTAATAATTGGGCCCTTGTGAAGGGGGTATTGGTGGCTTCGCTGTACCCAAATATTTGTGGAGTCGATCGGGCTAAAAATGTCTTATATAACAGGTAATCATCATACTACTCTATTTTTAATAGGGTAATCAATGTTATTAAAAAATTTAAGTTGACATATCCCATGCGTACTATATTATTATGTTACAGCTTTAATAGCAAAGTGTCCTTCCATCCATCTACTACGGTTACGACGAAAAAGAAAAATGTAGTTACTGATCTTATCACTGATTGGATTGTATTTGATGAGATGACTCAGCAAGGGTCCACGAATCTTGTAAAGGGCTGTACCTGTGTTAGCACCTCTGCTATTGCATTGTTCGCTGGAAGCTTTACCTCTGTGGAGGAAGGCGGTAAGCATATTTTGATTTTCATAGTACTATAATATAATGATCTTACATTAAAATCCCTAAAGTTATTTTGTTTTCATTTACTGGACAGATAGTAACAGTGCATCTACTGGAAACATGCAACCTCTCATTCTCCCCTCTTCAAAAATCAAGATAAATCAATGGATAACGTTGGAAGGAATGAAAGATACTATTGATGCATTGTTATTTCTCCGTCAAAGAATTAAAGACCTTGTGTATAAACGTCTTGAATCTCCATCGGCTTCTTTTGATGCAGTATGTAAAACAGTGTTGCTTGAATTCCATTTTCAGAGGAATAGTAGGCAAATTAAATCAATTATATATGTAATTTCTATATTATAGGCTGAGGAAAACACTATTCAGACAATTGCTGCACTACTTATTTGCGAAGACCACACAGCAGGGTTCATAAACATTGGTGGTGTTGGTCAGTGGCCCAAGCTTGTAGGGGGAAATCTTATGTCAGCTCCAAGAGGAGGTTGGTTTTTATTATATTGACTTTATCGGAATACATTATTACATTATTGGAACTGCTGCCTTATTAATTCTGATTTGCACCTTTAGGATATCAAAAAGTTGGAGCAAATTTCAAACCTGCAACTTCAAGATACCCGTCGTCACGATTGAAGTGATTTTTTTCTGCGCTTACCTTTTCCTGTTTGTAAGATATCTTTGTGCAAACGATATTTTTGTGTTTAATAAAATTTCGATGCGATGCGATACGATACGATATTAAATATTTTCAGAAAAGTAGATTAAATAAAAACAGTTTAAAAGCCCGATGACGTTATCTGCATTATTAATAATTCTAGTTTAATAATTCATCATCGCGTGCAAACCAGTTATGCAGAGACGTTTATATGCATGTGTGCTAATATAGTAGGTATATTTATAATATATAAGTGTTTATGTACAGTTAGTTGGTAAAGTAGTTGGATATATATGGCATGGTGTAAAACAGAAGAATTTGTATGAAACTTCAGATTGCACGTCATAAACCTAAGTATGGCTATCTTTATTTGCGACTCCATATATGCGAAACGTGCATCAATGACACACATGTACATGGCTTTGTGCTAAATCCTAGTTCTAACCTCGGAAGAGCTCGGCGAATGGGCAACACTTTGCTAAGTCGGCTAAGTGGTCTTTTGCACAGGATTCAAGGACTTCAGAATCACATTCATGCTTGAATGCAACCAGCTTTTTAGCACGATATCATTCTGCCTTTCTCCTTTACTTACAGCACTACCAATTTGCAATTCATCAAAGTTCCGTTACTCGGCAGATAGTAAGCATCACTGTTACTGGCAGTCGTCTCAACTAACTCGATAGTCCCATGTGTTAATGGCAAACTAGGTTTTATTTCTTTTAATTCAAAATGTAACATTAAATTATTCTCATTGTATTAACATTCCGGGGCATTATCCAGGTTATATAAATAGCGCTCATGGATCTAGAAATAAATCTTACCGAAAAATCTGCTATTGGGAATTCATCTGGGTCAGATAGGTTTAAAAATTTAAGAGAATGCAGAAATCAGATCATTGCAACGGCCGTGGGTAAGATACTTTATCAATCTAATCAGTTTTAATTTTAATAATTCTATTCTAATAAAAATTGTATGCAAATTTAGTCACGCTTGGAAGCTTTGGCACAGGAACGGTCTTCGGGTGGTAAAGTTTATTACTTTTTCACTTAATGCTTGTAAAACTTGGCTTCTTGTTATGTGTTGATGTGTGTGTACTGTGTGCTTATGTTATAGGTCTGCCGTGGCAAGTAGCAGCATAAAATCCTCCGATTTCAATGAAGTTTCAGATGAGATGATTTCATGGGTCACATCGCTTGCTATTGTAAGTTTACACACTTTTTCGCAGTTAACAACATCATAATTGTTTCATTTATTTTCCCTAACGAAAAAATACGCATTATTACATAGTTGGGAGCTTTCTTGGGGGGCCCCTTAGCAGGTGTAGGGATGGACTATCTCGGAAGGAAGACAGCAATAATTATATTTGCTCTTCCCTTTCTCGTGGGCTGGATCATCATGTGTTCAGCAACCTTTCTTATTCCTAATGGATTCTCCTTGCTGTATATTGGACGTTTAGTAACAGGTTAAAAATTGTCAAGACTAGTTTTTATAAATTATTTTAATGAAACAAAAAGTAAATTCGCTTCCTCAGGTATTTGTGCTGGCAGCTACCTTGTACTTATTCCAACGTACATCAAGGAAATCTCAAGTGATACTATGGGTGGCATTCTGGGATCTGCAATGCCATTGATGCTTGTTTCAGGAATGTTATACACGTATGGTTAAAAAATGTATAATTTGCGTCTTTATAAGACTAATGAATGGACTGTACTGCGTTTTAATGCTTCATACAACAACTCTGAAAACTAGTTTCGTAATTGGAACCTTTTTTGATTGGGATGTGTTGACTGCTCTGTGTGGCATCGCTCCAATATGTCTACTAGTGGGAACTTTCTTTGTTCCTGAAACACCCAAGTTTTTAATAGCTAATGCTAAATTGGAAAGGGCAGCTGCTGCCTACAAGTGGCTATTCAGGACCGAGTCAACTGATGTTGCTCAGGAGAAACTATTGCGTGTAAGGACTTTATTAACGTGTTAAGTGTGAGTCAAATTGTTTTGCATGATACATAGTATACTTAAACTGTAATATATATATTACACGTATTTTCATATATGCGATCTTCAGCGTAATTATATTCCAGTTTAAAAAGTACTCATTATAATTTTTTTATAGCTATATCCTGCTGAAACTTCCGCTGATACCAGAACTGTCAAAGAATCGAATTGTACTGAAAAACGAGGACTTCTAAGCCGTCCTGTGGCAGTGCCAATAATCATAATGGTCTTTGTAATGCTCTTCCAGCAATTTGGTAAGTGACTATAAAAAATTTTGATTTAAGGAACAATTTCCACAAAGTGGCAGAATAAAAGAAAAGAAGACACCACAAATGTGCATTGTCTTGTGAATTTATAATGCTATGGCCTATCGGTTTATCCCAGTCAAATCCGAAGACGTCTTCTGTAGGTCATTCCCTGGAGGTAAAATCGGGGTAAAGTGAGAAATCTAATGAAAGAAAATGAACTTGGGAATCATGCTTTTGAAAATATATGGGCTATAAGTAGTTCTTTAGTTCTTCTGAATAATACAAATAACAGAAAAATAGCCAATACACAGATCCTCGTTTTTACCGGCTTTTATCAATGAGATTTAATTAATTGTCATAGTTTTTATTATTCGAGCTACAAACATCATTTGAGGACATTTCAGTAATACTTTTGTTACATTGACAACGAACCTGACACTGTATATTTTTCACTATTTAAATCTAACGGATTTTAATAATTCGTTAATTTTTCTCATTGCTATGATACAAGTGGGGGAAAACTTGCAGATGTCAATACATTTTTGTTTTGAATTCGCCACATTCAGGAAGGCTTAAAAATGACAACGCCGCCCTTTATTATAAATTATTATACTAATTATGACAATTTGATTTAAATGTAGATATTACAAACTTAATTTGTTTGCTTGATGATAGGTGGTATTAACGCCGTTACCATGTACACAGTTCAAATATTTGAACTCGCCGGAAATTTCATACCTCCGCACACTGCCACGATTATTATGGGGATAGTGCAAGTTGTGTTTGTTCTACTGTCGATGTTTCTTGTGGATGTACTTGGAAGAAAAACTCTCATAATTTCATGCAGTTTAATTATGGCAATTAGTTTGCTGGCATGTGGAACTTACTTTTACATGAAAGAACATGACAACAATGGAACTGAGAAAATTTCATGGTTACCCATCGTTGCAGTTTTTACATATGTCGCTGCGTATAGTTGCGGGGTGGGATCTATTCCTTGGGTACTGGCAAATGAAATCTACAATCCGGATTACAGGGGTAAGTTTTCATTTTTTCAATTCGTGATTCGTGTTCCTTAGTATAGAAAATTCTAGTTTTGATTGGTATGTTTTATATTTACAAATAATCCTTGTGTAAAAGTGGAGTTGTAATGACCTGAATGCCAAACTATTTTAGTTTCTGGTTGACTGACAACGCGCATTGTCTTTACAACTTAAACTTCCAGCTTCCAGTGTCATCTTTTTGGCTGATTAGTTTAGTATTGTGTATTTCATTTTCATAAACTGGGTGAAATACCTCTTTAAATACTCGTTTACATGGAAACGCAACACGGAAAATAATCTATGTACTCATTATTATATTTCGACGTTGTGTTACTATGTGTGAGTTAATTAATATTGCCATAAACTAATTGTGATACAGCAACATTGAGTTCAGTTGAATACATTTAAGGATTAGCAGTTAAAAACCTCTTTTGTATTCCGTTTTTGTTAAACCAACCGACCTACCATGTAGCTTCCATTTGCTGAAACAGCCAATAAACTATGAATATTTGGCACATTTGTACATGCAATAAACTTTAATATTCTTGAAACTGCAACAACTGGGGTAAAATGAGAAAAGCTTTTCTGATCACTGGGAGGGTATCTGGATAGTTGTAAAAATATCAAAGTTATGGCTTTGTGGATGTCAGTAAAAATTGTTTTGAGTTTTTCTGAAAATGAAAACTATACATAGTGATTCGGTACAGTAAATAATTCGTCATTGACTTTCCCCTGATATGAACCCGTGTTTTCATGATTTGGCACACACGGAGTAAATGTAAATAATTGTATTGTTGATAGCCGAATCTTCTACAATCATGACTACTATGTACTGGATATTTGGATTCATTGTCGCTAAAACTTACGATGACCTTAAATCAGCGCTACATGTTTCTGGCATCTTTTGGTTTTACGGGACTTTTTGTTTCGGAGGAGCTATATTTGCAGCATTGTTTGTACCTGAGACAAAGGGAAAGTCTGTCGAAAAAATGCTCCAGTATTTTGGCGCTTCCAACAATTTTGCTGCCAATAATAATT
>JAHZNE010006894.1:0-20165 GCA_027744055.1 Callyntrura sp. NNG-2020
GCTCTGTAGAACGAACATACAAAATATGTTTTTAAATATTTATTGGAAGCTTAGTGATTATATTGCAATGATTACACTTGCATATAGGAATTTATACCTGTCGGCGGTCGCTTCAGCAACACTAACACTACTGGTTCTAACTAGCTTGCATTTGATTTGGTCAGTGTTGTAAGTATGTATATATTGAAGAGAGGCAGTATACGTAGTAGTGTGGTCAAACTACCAAAGTACAACGCGAGTAATCATCATTTTATGCGTGTAATATAAATTTCAGTTACTATCAACTATTGTGCTGGCACTATGCTCGCTGGCGTAAACAGAAATCCAGCTACTTTCATTCAGTTACAAGGAGTATGATACGGCGTACTGTATGAATACGTACTTAAATAAATAAATTAATGAATTTCCTCTCTGTTGGCGTTACACAACATACATGATATATATAAAAAACCAGAAAGCAAGTTTCTTTTATAAACGGTTTATTACGTTTGGCAAAAATACTGTTCGTACATATTTTCAATGCTGGCTCTCTGCGACAGGTACTAGAGTGCATCTTGGTTTATTATTAAACTTAGTCGGTTGGTAACCGCAACCCATCATTGCCATCACCATCACGGAAATTGTATTGACTGGTTTGCGAAATACCACGAATAGCAAAGCATGTGCACAATTTATAAAAGATGAAAGAACATATATCGCCGGTTGTTATATAACCCGGCAGTTTGACTTCATTATATACGAAGTATTAGATTTTCTAGGTGGTGGGGACTGTGGGCGACGACTTAATATTTGCTTGTGACTTCGCCTCAGCCAACTATTTCCTGTAGGAATTGAAGTGCTCTGTTAACCTTTTTTATTTATTGCCTACTGCAGCAGTCTAATACTTGTTTTTGTAGCAAGAAGAAAGGAGTGATGATGAGAATAACAAGTGGTGTAACGGGAACGGCAAGTTTTTCTATGAAACCGAAGATGATGATGATAAAGAAAAAACTGAAGACGACAACTTTTCATTTCATTAAGTTGCGTAATATACGAGTATGTAATGTGCCCTCTGAACAAAAAAGATATAAACACATAATATATATATACTTATGTTTAACATATAGTCACATTTTCATCTATTGTCTACATGTCTATACGATATGCTATACAGATATCTGTACTATTGATAATTACGATAGATGCATACATACCTATTGCCAAAATATTACGGTTGAATTACGTTTGACGTTTCTTTCTGATGATGACTATAAACATACTATGTTTTGTACATGTTATTGATATTATCTGCAAAAATTTAGCATCGAACACTTTTCAGCGATGAACTGGATTCCTGCTTTCATCTTTCCGGATAAAAAGGGCACATTTTTACAGAGCAGACAAAATATCTAGACAAAGTCGTGAAAGAGTTGTATATTTGTGTCTTGCATCTATATGTATTTCTTCATGAATTTCTCGCTATCCAGTGTAATAAAAATTTATTTATCGACAACCGCTAACGCTCAAGCGTAGCAGCTCATTTCTGTTCTCGAATGTATTCACTCCGTGTAATCCATTAGAGGAGAGGAAAGACTTTTATTTATTATTTAGTGTCATTATCTTCTATGAAATGTTGTTAACAGCGTGTATCTTAGTCATAAAAGATCAATTTTTTATCGCAATTAAGACCATTTAAAAAGGATGAAATCCCATTTTCTATATCACTGTCTTGTAATAACCGTTACCATCGTTTACGGAAGGAATTGCTAGTTTTTGGCTAAATCACTTACGCACACATAGATATAATGTGTTTTGAGGAGGAACAAGAAGACCAGAAAAATGGCTTTTGGGAATTGGAATGGCACCAAGAAGAGGCCATCTTAAAATGAAGTGTACACTTATTAAAAGGATCTTTCTGTCTCTCTCAAACTCTCTGTTTCTCTCGCTCGCAATGAAAACTTCATGTCATTGGCCAAGATGTTAATGGCGTTGCTGTGATGATGACAATGATGATGATATGATGGTGTCATGATCTTTCGTGAACATGACCATGAGCTAGCTCTCCATGTAGTGAACAAACGGGACGAAGGACATTACTATTACATTGTTCATGCACAAACTACTCTTTTATTCAAAATATCACTGCTGAAACTGAACATTGCCCTACTTTGTTGTTATACACACAACAACACAATTTTTTCCGCTACTCGTATATGGTACAAGGCACTATCCAGTGCGGTGGTGGATGGTTGAGCAAAGTTTTGGAATTTGGATACCTCTGTCACCATGAATGCCATTTTTGATATGGTTAATTGAAAGGCTTCCTTCCTGCTTAAAAAAGCCACAACCCTTTGTCCCCATTGCCTTGCCATTTAAAATATTCTATAATATATTTCACTCATGACTGTCCACACAGATTGAAACTGAAATGTAAAGAGAAAAAAGGTAAGTGCCCAATTTTACAATCTCAACGAGCAGCGAGGGCTCTTGATGAAAATGAATGCATTTTTTGACGTGGTGTAACTTTGTTTGGATACACACTTGATCCGTTAATTTTGTACATGCGTTTTTGTCAGTAACTAAAAAGAGTACAAAGTCAGTAAAGGGAAAACTGCCGAGAGGGATATATGAAGTATGTAATAAATAAACCCCAACAAAGCAATGGTGTTCTCTGACGCCAAGGCTGATGATGATAAGGAAAAAAGACAACATGAAGTTAGAGAATGGTGAATCATTGAACAGTGAAACTTTGCTGATTTCAATAGGATAGCAATGTATTCTTTCTCCCTATCTACACTCCACACTCAAAGTTCATTGTTCACTGACATTTGCTTACTCTTACTGTCGTTGTCGTGTTCCACTTTTCAATGTTCCATTCCCCTCTACTTAGGTGGTTACAACATCCGATTTTGTCAACCATTTGGGAAAAAGTGCCAATTCGTTGTCTCTTCTAACGAACACTTGACAATTACGATTTGGAAGGATGACGATAAAGATGGGTTGTTTTGTAGTAGTGGAATGAATGGGATAATCATTAACTTTTGACTGAACCTGTATGAATGTATATGGTTTTTGGGTTTTTGATTCCTTTCCTTCATTTTCAACAACTCTGTTTGTACTTTTACCAGTTTTACAGCAATTCAACAGGGAGTCTAATTCTATTTTCTGTGCTTCTTGATGTAGAAATTGTCATCGAATCCTAATCAAATCAAGCTACAAAATACAATAGGAACGCGCTGTGTTTTTGCGATAACGCCAAATTCTAATGTTCTTACTTTTTAAGTCATAAGAGCGAATATTTCTTTACGAATCGTTGGATTACTTAACGTAATTTAATGGAGGCTGCCACAACAACTACTACCACCACCACCACCACTGATCACATTTCACATTGTCAATGCCCAACGGTACAAAGCATTCATGCGTGTCTTGTGGTTTCGTACTTATCTGGCACAGGAGATAAAGAATATTTGACAAAAAGTTTCGCTTCGAGCTGCAGGTTCATATAGATATTTTGAAGGACAACTACTGGCTCACTACTCACTGAATAAAGAGATTTAAAGAGATTGCTATAACTTATGAGATGGTAGACAATAAAGTTAGTTACCTCTTCGTCAATATAGACTTAACCAAGTGTTCGTTGTAATAGTTTTATAGTGTGTGTACGTCTTCAATTTTTTTCTAGTGATAATGATCAAAGCGTGTAATTTACAGTTTTTTGTTGTCGACATAAAGGTACAACAAGAATTTTTTTGAAAATTTCCCATAAAACCTTATAGATAACACGGTGTAATGTGCACGTTCCTGCTGCCCATATACACCAATTTTGTGAATAAAACAAAGTACTACGGAATTGCGCTAATGTTTTTACCATTTGGAGATGCGTTCATCATTGCCAAGCATCCGTAGGGACGAAATTAATCATTCTTAGATTTTGTAGTTGCAGTAATACTACACAAATTGCTAATGGATCGAGTCCCAATCGTTGACTTTTTATTAAATCGAAGATAAAAAAGTCTATAAACAAAACATGGATTACACTTAGAAGAAGGATAGATGAAAAATGACACTAGTCGGATTTAAGTTGGACCTGTGGACACGTTACGCCGTTTGTCCGGGTCCGAATTTTAAATTCTAATTTCGGTATTGATATGTTTTTGGTATGGGTCAAGTTCGAAGATGGGTTCTGTAGGTCATCCCCCGGGGGTAAAATCTTGGGTAAAGTGAGAAAAATCAAGAAGTAATAGGAATTTTGGATTTTTTTGGAAGTCAATAGATGTGTGCTAAAACTTTTCTACATTCTACAAATGGTGAAATAGAATAGAAGAATTCCCCTTACACAGGTCCTACGTTGTAAGTTGACTGCTTTTATTTTTAATTAAGAATCTTTAAATTGCTATAGAAGATATCCGTTGTTTTTTTAACTGTTGCAATATATTGAAGTCAGCGTCACGAATTATCCTTAAATTTGTATATATATAAACTAGCATTTCGTGGATTATAACTAGGCTTGCAATGTTTATTGTTTTAAATATTTTAGCACGTTCATTCCATTGAGTTCAGTATTTGTTGATTGATATGGTCATTGTTTTCACTTGGTCTTCTGGACGTAATCCTCTGTCTTTTTATTTGATAGCTTTTTTTATCAAATGTTAAAAGTCTGCGACGTTGGAAAGACCGTGACATTGGTAATAATAATCATCAGTTCATTTCGTTATAAGTTTTTCTATGTTCAAGCGTATATCCCATCTCCGGTAGTTGTCTGTGAGTCTGTAAAAATAGCTCCTATCCTAATTGAATGTTTAGTATGGTAGATACGTGTAGCGTGCAGCCATGAATTCCTTTAATACCGTGTGATTCAATATACATGTTTTTATTTTGGTTGTGTTATTGTGAAGCACGTTAATGCTAAAGGTCTTAGTGTTGTAGAACAGGTATAACATAACAGAAAATGATTCATGGCATCTCCCTAATAGAGTGATGAAAATACAAAAACAATCCTTATATCTTTAGACCTTATCTATAAGAAACATGTGGTAGTTAGGTGCCTTATTACATGACTACATGAACAGGTGTCGAAATACCATACACAAGTTTTGTTGGAGGTATTATGACAGAAATGAACTAATGAGCAGAAACTTTGATATTTCTCATTTCGTTTACAAATAAGTTTATTTTCGTAATAAGGTACGTTTTTCTTTCACTGTTCGTATTCTACAGATTCGTAGACTACTCGAGTGTGTTCGTAACGCAACAACAAATAAACCGTGGTAATACGCTTCGGAAAATGTTTACGATGCGTATATATACAGTACAATTCTACTGCCTCTAATGTACCAGAAAACCGTTATATAGCCGTTAAACGTCAAGGCCAAGTTACTTGAAGTCGTAGCTAAGAAATCTCATCGGATTCATAGTTGACCAAACGATATGCTCCTAATGTTCGAATAATACTTGTTATGTGGTGGTGCCCTATTTGGAAATAGTAACTGTTTTAACAGTCGCCATGACTTGACGCTGACGGAAACTAGGTATATACATGGCTTAATTGCTGTCTTTCTACAAGTAATGTAGAAGTCATGGAATACAATTATAAAGGCTATTTCGTTTATACAGGCAAGGAAAAATCTGTAAATGGGAGCTGCTCTTAACGGTTTGGCATCACTCCAAACGGTAAACTTGTCGTTTATTTGACTTCACGTATATATCTCACGCTAAAAAATCCAGTTTTCATCTTTGAATTCATCCAAGCACCGGCCATCAAAATCCAATGGAGGAAAATAAAATTCCACAATGAAGTCCCCCTTTTTTACCTAGTCGGTGCAGCCAGTGGTGCAGACTACCAAAGCATCAATAGAAGCACTACTGACTGTTGTAAACTACAACATCTTATAATAATAATAATAATAATAATAATAATAATAATAACGGCACTGGAATATTAAAAAAGAGTAAGTCGGTGTGTGGGTAGTCCTACTCATAGGTTGTCGTGAGTCGTGATCCAATCATCACTCTTTCTCTCTCTCTACCCCCTTTCGTACACAATAATATTCCTTTGAATAAACTACTGCCATGACAATATTAAGTGACCTTGGATGTACGTCTTTCTTTCCAGCAAGGTACAACGTACAATAATATGTGAAATTGACTAGCACGACAAGTGCGCACATAGCTGGTAGGTTTACATACTTTTCATTTTAATATCACTGCCAGCGTTTTTGTGGAGCAACAATATTAGAAAATCATCTTCGCGGATCCTACATACCAAATACCGAGCATTCTGCATTATTTACTGATGGACTGATCAAAGGTAGTAGTAGTACGGTTGAAACGGTTGGCCTCTTTCTCTTGTCTGCCCTTCTCTTATCTCTAAAGAAACGGCATGACTTACATGAACTATGCTAATATTTTATGGGAATCCTTTTGGGATGTACAGACTACGCAAACGCAATAAAAATATATGAAGTCAGTGCTTCACACACTACACCTATTCATTTATTTATATACTTATTTATAAACGATTCTTGTTTCATTTAAAATTCAAGTCACAGCATATCTTGATGGATTGAAATGTGTTACGAACAAAACTAAATGGGAATTTTTTTCATCGGCTTCTGCCTCTTCGTCATCCATCCGTAGAGTAGGGTAATTCATTGTACACCTGCGAATGCGTAAACCACCTACTCACAAAGAGAAATAACAACTAGGTATTTACAGTTACGGTGGCATGTACATGCTGAAATAGAAGATCATGGAAAAGAGTACAAATGGGCGTTATTAACTTACAAGGTAAGGAGGGTACATTCTGGCATTGGCCGGAGAAATGCTGAATCTTGCCCTTGGTAATAAACACATCATTTATTAAAATTGGGGCAAAGTGCGCCGTTTACCCATATAGGCCATTCATTTTTTCCATTGGAGGATATTTGCCCCGTTCCCAATATTTCCCACTATAAAAAGTTTATGGGATTCTCTCATTTCTGGTCCAAAATATGGATTTGGGTATTAAAGTAGAGTAGGGTACAACTGTACACACACACACACATCGACGCTTGATAAAACTCTCTCGCGGGTTTCGGGTATTTGTGTACTAGTTCTTTGCTCTTTATGTTCAAGAAGATTCAACGAACTGAAAATGTTAGCCAAGCATAATGGATGGAAAGCTAACTTTCACACGCATGAAGCTCCTAGCTCTCGTTGAAGAACAGCAGAGAGTATAAAGCAGAACATGGCGAGAACACTGGCACAAAGAGGAAGAGAAGAGAAGCGATGTTGAGGTAAGTACACGGCGTGTTGTTGTAACATCGCAGCAAAACAATACGAAAGGGTGAGAGAGAGAGAGAGAAATTCAGCAACATAGTGGTGGTAGGTATGGGTAGAGGTAACGAGAGATGAAAGATGCACAGTCAACAATAGTGCATTTTTTATTTTCTTTCACCTCGTCTCTTGTATCGCTCGCTGCTGCTGGTTAGCAATAAGGTAACAGGAAAAATAAACACGGTAATAAGCAAGCAAACGAGCATGCAAGGTACACAAAGCAGAACAATTCGAGAGAATCAACAAGACAAAAAATGTACCCACACAAATAATATAGACGTTGAGACAAACATATATGACTATTTTCCAAATATTAGATTCAGAAGTGTTACTACTGTTGCAGTTAGCCAAATGAATCTACAACGGGACTATCCTAGAAAAAAAATGTTTTATTTTTTTGTTGTTTCTACTGTTCTGTTTTCTCAAGTTAAATGAGCGGTAAAGAAAAAATCATGCTTGTCTTCCTTCCTTGTTTCCCTAGTTTGAATGTTGACGTTGTTGTTGTTATTGTTGTCTACTGTTGTTCGGTAATGGTTCTTTGCACAATAAAGGCCAAGTTTACATACGTTGTCATTTTCACACTAAAAATATGGTTCATCATTATTAATCAGGCATCATTACCCTTGGTTCATCTTTGCTTTGTCTCGTTATGCGTGTGTGAAGAGGGGTATGTGTACTTACAACTTCAGTGAACGCTGACATGAGTTAGGTACCTAAGTACATGATAATAGCACCGCAAACAAAAAACTTCATTTCTAACAGAATAAAAAACTAATAATTGAGCGGCGATGTTGCGGTGTTGTCGTTGTCGTATCAATAACGGCCACGATCAAATGTCCTGAAGCATTTTCTCTTTCTGTCTTTTTTTTGGCGAGAATACGCCAAGAACGACTCTTAACTCTTTTTTTACTGTCACTATCAAGGGGTAGTACATTTGCTGGTTGTAAGATGAAAGCGCGCTTCAATGTACGACGACAGGTTACAATGGGGCCCAAACTCAACTAGTTTTAATTAAAATCTGACTCCAATTCCCTTCCCTTTCTTCTGGGTTATTTTTCTTTGTTCGTGTTCGAGAGGAGTTGGTGAAATACATACATTCTCTCTCTCTCTCCCTGTTCAGCTCAGATTGCATTATATGTTTGAAACTGCACAAAATGCTTCTGAAGCGACATGCAAGAGACATACAATGGTGCTTCCTTTTCTTCTATATACATTACATCATCAGATCACCTCTACCAGAATCACATACAGCTTACAACTACCACCTTCATCCCACACCACCGATAAAAGTACGGTTGGTGAGTGGTGACGCTAGTGACGCAGTGTTATGCTGTCAGTGTTGTAGCAAAATCAAGAAAAACGGGAAGGAATGTTACAAGCACACGGTAGCAATTTATAATTCAGTTTTATAGGTAACATTTTTTGCACTTATTCCTTTTGGTTTAAACCCTCGCCAACGCTGTTGTCAGCATAAAGTACATTCTTTCTAGCAGTA
Organism: Callyntrura sp. NNG-2020; assembly: GCA_027744055.1. Classification (NCBI taxonomy): domain Eukaryota; kingdom Metazoa; phylum Arthropoda; class Collembola; order Entomobryomorpha; family Paronellidae; genus Callyntrura; species Callyntrura sp. NNG-2020. The sequence continues at coordinate 8,792 of JAHZNE010006894.1, forward strand.
ATTTGCCATGGTTCCGTATAGCATTTTTAAAACAATTAGTTATACACTGGTACTGCATATCGCACATACGTAACAAGCTGGCCAGCTACTGGGATACCTAATAGACAATACAATGCAATAATGCAAAACGGCAAGGTAGTAATATGCTCTTGGCAATATTCAGAATAAAGAGCTACGAATGAATCATAATGGATTTTGGAGGAACGCCAAAAGAAAAGGAGGGAGAGGAGAGACACACACAAGGAACCTTGTAATAAACTACAACAAACAGAGAGACCACTACTATTGCTTAACCTATCTTCTGGCTTGTCCCTAATGCGACTGATACGTGTTTATTAAAAAGGTTATTGAAGTCTATAATATCATATCTTGGCGGCACTCTTTTACTATTCCGGAGATCACTAATCCTTGATCCTACCAAAGATAGATAACACGATATTCTTATGCAACTAGTATTTTTTATTAACTTACATACATTTGCATGTGAGGTACCAATTTTTACCAAGGCTATCTGTCTGTTCCCTTACTATTTTAACTATTTCAAATTCTATTTTCGGGAATTGTTACCTATTGGACAAGTTCGAAGAAGGGCACTACCGGTTAGCTGCTTCGGGTTAACCCACAGATTAAACAAGCATATTAATACTTCAGAGAAAATACTCAACGGTTTTTTTGTGTCATCCATGCAAGTTAGTTAATGTCTTTATGAAACTAGTTTATTGTGGTATACCCATGTTGTGAGCAATAAAACTGAATAAGTAACTCATTTTTATAGGTGATCATGTGCTATGCAGGTAAGCAATACTCTATTCTAGAGTGCGTGCATATCGTTTTCAGAAGGTGCAGCATTGATATCAGGGCGCTGTTATTGATTATTAGTTCAGTGCGGCCAGCCCTTTGAGCAAGTTATCGCTATCGTTATGGAGAAACTGAAAGAAACTGTAAATCATGTAACATTATTATCGTTGTACGGCAGTGTGTGTTATTTCATGTGCACTTCCCGAGAAAATTCTTTAGATCATTTAAACCTGTACTTTTTGATCAAATTCCAAATTCCATTTCTTTGATTGGACGCAACGTCGGATCGGGACTCACACGATCTTTTGATTCGTTTGAACTTTCGTTGTTGTGGGCATTTGCAACTTGTTAATAAAAGAAGTACGTGCTCTTTCTATTATGGCTGACGAGAGTGTATTAACTCAACTGTTAAATGCGATGTTCATATATTATCATTAATATGGATAGAAAGATTACTTGTGCAAATTTATCAATTCATACATTACATATACTACTTTTATCATTTATGAAGTGAAGACAAAAAAGTAGTAAATATAGTGACAACGGGGGAGGGGTGAACAACACGCCAAAATTCTACACACAGGTCGTTTTCCATATTCATATGCAGCCGTGGTCCATCATCATTTTATATTCATGCAATGCGATGGTGCAAATAAAAAAATGAAATACGACTGTTTTACGAGCCTGTCAGTGTGGCTATGATGAAAGAGTAGTTAATAGTGGTGCTGTTGTTGGAATGGATTATAGAGCGTTGGTTTGTTAACAACGGCTCCTCTTCCCAGTCAACTTATAGTTGTAGAGCAATAACAAGCGAGAAGTGGCAAAGTACCAGATACAAAATGTGTAAAATGCTACCTACACCTTGCTAGGTTTATGAACTTTTTCCCACTTTGTTAATACAATATAAAGGTAATGTCCCATTAATAGTGTCAGATTCTTTAGGTAAATATATTCTGTACTTGACTGTCGTCTTGTTTTATATATTTCACTATAATTACTCTTTGTGTATGTGCTATATGACATGATGGCGCGCCGGGTAGGCCACCTGTCCCCGACATTATTTCAGGCCACTAGCCACTAATCTAATTTTAGGCCACCGACAACCGATGACCTGATCAGCTCTGATGGAATGTGGGCCAGCACATTTAAAAACGAATTTATAAATAACTGTTTGCATATTGTGCTAGAGTATTATAACTGAGAGGGCTTAAACAAACAAAAATTCCACCAACCAACCGTGACAGATTAACTATCATTTACTCATCTAATGTAATAGAAGAACGAAGAATAAAAACGACAACATAAGATTTATGGAAGTCGTATAAGTCATTTTCAGTGATTATCACTAGGTACGCTGTTTTAACAAGGCGATGATAGCAGATGGATGGATAGTGAGAAGAGGAGCAAATGGTGTTGTTCAAGATCTTTTAACTTTAACAAACCATTTCCTTTCCCACTTGATTATTCTCAATCTCAACAGCCAATCACATATTACATGGTACGTTGGTGGTTTAAGCCAGCACTTTTAGGTATGTTTAATAATAGCGACAGTAACGACACTGCATTTAAACACAATCGCAGATATTAGAGAAAGGAAGGTCGTAAAACTGAGCTAGTATAATTTATGCCTGTATGTACAAATGTATGTTTGTTCGATCTTCATTTTTACTACGCATGAATAAACATTAAATTTTAACCAAATCGTAATAAGTCTAAGAGGGCCTACAGATCGTTCTTGTTGGTCTATCAGGTCATCAACCGTAGTTTCAGTTCATCTAGTTATTTGCTAATGCAATTATTACTACTACTGCACAGACTGCTGCTCTATGGTTCTGTTGAGACTTTAGAACGTTCCATCTATGATTTCTATCTAAATTAACCGTTATCATTTTTAACAAGAACAGAAATAAAAAACTCATCCCAACCAGAGACAGAAGTGACTACTGACGAAAAACAATTCATTTTTCATTGTTAAATCGTGTCATCTCACTTCCCCTTTTGTTCTATTTGTTGAAGTGATGCATGAAAAACATGCCAGTAAATGCGTTGAATTTTATTGCTTCTTTTCTCGTCAATTTTAGTCATTTTTGATCACGAAACAAACTGGCAGCAACAAGCAACAACTTCAAATCTGCTTTGTTAAACGTAATAATTACAACTACTACATATTCATTATTGGTAACATCTTCGCCAGAGACTGCTGCTTTCTATTTTTGTCATGAAGATTTAATATATGTGCCGCCGTTGCGTTGTTGACTGCGCCGTCTTTTCCAGAATCATTCCTTCATCTAAAACGAATCATAAATCACAATGTACGTACATAATAATATAACTTACATGTTACTTCTTTTCTCCAGTAGTAAGTCTACTACTTCCTCTGGGTCCCAATGGGGGTCAATGTTCAAATCATAATGCATCAGTTCATCACTACTAATTATAGTATATTTGAAAAACGTTCGATCCGAGTAGGGAAGCTGGTTGGTATAAAATACTGAAATAGTATAGATATCAACAAACTAACAAAGAAATGGAGGATGCTCATAATTCTAAATAATAATAGAGTATAATTTATTAAAACGATATATTGCACAATGTCAAGAAATATATACTGTCACTGTTGTGAATTTGGCGATATATGTTTTATCAAACTGTATTCATTGCCCATTGTCATTTTCCTTATATACCGTTACCATGCATATATACTTTTCACACATATCTGCTTGTTATAATAATACAAATTGCAATACTATTAGCGGATATTAATATAATCTTCTTTTTAAAAAATTCGACAAAACGTAAAGTATTCTTCTCAGAGACAGTTGTACCTGCACCTTTCTGCATGATATTTTATGGATCCACAGTCGCACCTAAGAAGCCAATACTTCATATTCAAATCACTATCTGTTTTCATTTTCTGAAAAGAAGATGGTATAGATGGTGGGTGATATTGTTTGTTGGTACAGGAACAGGCATCCAATCTTGAATGGTAAAATCGCATTAAGCGTATTGGCGTATCCTGTTGTCATCTGAGATTAGACATTTTCTGCGTTTTATTGTTGCTGGGCTCATTATTTCGTTTTTGTGCATCACCTAGTAAAGAATAGATGGTACTGCCACACTGCCATAACTACTTCTAACTTCATTACTAGCACATCCTCTACGCTCTACCGCTTTATACAGTACAAGTATAAAGCATCGGAGTGAATCTCTTTCACCACATCATCATCAATCCGCCAAATATAGTATGGAATATGGAAAACTTCAATCTGTAGCTCCTTTATTGTATGGCCTATTCCGTGAAGAGAGTGAAGAGGCAAAAGATAAAAATCAGATCCACCAGCATCATATATACATTGTCGTTGTCAGGAGGCAGTTGGAAAGATGATGCTGACGAGGACGATGAGAATGTAAATGCGATTTTTTTCTCTCGAATGAAACTCTGCCTGGGTCACTCAGGAACATCAGCAGGTGTACTTTTTTCTTAGAGGTATTGATTCCCGTTTGCAACGCCACGTAACGAAAAATGTACTTTTGTTTTTTTCTTTGTTATGAACGTAGGTACGCCTATACATATTTCATGCCTAGTAAATTATAAAGGTGGCACAAACGTGGCACACTGAAGCGGCGTCGGCGGTGAGTTGGGGATGTTGTTATGCTAACGATGACTCTACGATAAAAAATCAAAGTAGTGTTGGTTGCAATCTTGCAATGTAGCCACAATACAGTATCAACATAACACGGTAACAATAATATCATCATTACAATTGAAATTGAATCAGCTATCAAAATTACATACCTGCGTACCTCATGTGCATGTCTATATGATGTGGTCGTGGTGATCTTTGACGACGTGACGTGAGATACTAATGCATTAAGGACTGGAGTTGTTAGAAGGAAAAACATGTATAGCGTGAAACAATGTAAACTTGCGTTATGGCAACGAAGTGCAGCCTGGAGAGGAAAAGAAAATATTTAGTGATTTATTAATAATTCAGTTAATAGTACGCACCACGCACCAAATTCGTACCTTAATAAATAGCAACAGTTTTCCAACAGCTTTATGATGAGTTTAATATATTCTGTAAGCGGAAACGGCTTGAATTGGGGCACTCCTCCAGATGCCGAAGCGAGTTCAATTGTTTCAAATACTTCTACAACGTTGGCTTATTGTTAAGCGCATGTTTGTTAATTTCCCTTCATTCCTTCCTAAGTTCCGTAGCATAAAGCATAATAACGTATCATAATTGTATATCCAATATCCGTACACTTTAGAAACATGACATTCATACTTATGCAAACTCTGTTTTTAAATTATAAAGTAAAACAATAGATGATGACATGGACGTAACACAACGGCAGAAAATTGAGTAACTATCGAAAAACCTCAAAAATGAAGAATACAGAATTTACAAGCAAATAGTGTTTCATGCTGGTCTTAGTCATTAGTATATGTACAAAGTAAAAACCGCAATACAAAAGTAAACAATACCGTGATTGCGCTGCTTCTTGTGCCCACGTGTCCAAAGTTACCACGTATAAAGTTCCTCTTCGTTATTCACTTTCAATATCAAAATTTTGCTTCTTCCCAATTGTATTACAGTATAAGCAAGGCAAATATTTTTTCTGAACTAACAATTCGGAGGAGGGTTAGAGAAAGCGTTGTTATAATGTAACATTTCGGTTCCCATTGTTCAGAATGAGGTAGGATTCCGTTTATTTGTTTTATATAACTACAGTTGACACTTACTAATTTTCAGCAATTAGTGACTGAAACCAATGTGTAAATAGAACAAATGAGGAATAAGGTAGGATTCCATTTTATTTGCTTTATATAACTACAGTTGACATTTCCTAATTTTCAGCAATTAGTGACTGAAACCAATGTTTAAACAAAGCAAATGAAATTAGTTCATTGCAGCAGCTCCTTTTTAATTTTGCTAAATAATTTCTTCCCAACTTCATTTTAGCACATCTAGATATTTAAACAGGGTCAACAGGGGCAGAAATTGTCTTTTTTCAATGTAAAATACACAGCTCCTGACTAAAACCTCTGATTGCCTGTCGGGCGTACAAAATTTCAATGAGCTAGCTGGTTCTTAGTAATAAAACTAAGATATCCGTCAAACTTTTGGTTGTCGGTATTCAAAGATGGTCAATTCTACGGAGAAAAGAACATCATTACTTCGTTGGCTCTCTGATCCTGTTTATGGTTTACTAACCAGCCTTGGACATTTAATAACTACGGAAATGCAATTTTTATTTAAAGTAATTTACCATGTTTGATCTATATATTCTGCACTCACTACATACAACATATTGATTGCTTGTTTTTTTTATAATTTTAAAGTAAGATTCGGGATTGCATATTACGGTATTCATGTAGTTCATTTTCCATACTTCCTATTCTCTTTGTTGATTACGAGGATCATGATGATGGTAATCAAAATGTACTCACGATCTTCATTCACTTTTCCTACAGTAAGCGTGTTGAGGTGAAACAGCAGTGGTTGTTTTAAGTTTCATGCTTAGTATTCTGTGCAGTCAATAAAGGCATGCAGTTAGTTAGTAGTTAGTGACTTTGAACACTGACAATGTGAATGAAAGTGGACGAAGAAAGCCCTAAAACTCTTTCCCACTCGACTGTTATACATGAAGAAGTATCTGGTCTTTTCTATGAGCAAGAATGACGCAGTCGGGTATTGCAATTATTACTGCAAGTTAAATGATGTATATGGAGTGCTATACAGTCAGTATCAGTATACATTTTACTTGCATTCTGTAGGCTAGTGTGTTAAGTTTTAAAACTGATTAATTGCTTGTAAAATAGAATTGTTATAATAATAATATGTCATAATACACCGACCAATGAAAATGTAGAAAATTAACGAAAGCGTAGTTATAGCACTACAAGATCTGCATTAGCTTTACACCGTTATTAAAGATTAAACGACAAGTTTAAAGTAAAGCATCCATTCAAATCTATGTGCTTCGTTATTAGAAGTTCGACCTGTTAAAACTGACCATTTTCAATTTTGCCGCTATATGAAAATAATACAACAAAATGGAAATAGTGATACATTTTATGGAATATTAGCATCGTATTTAATAATTACAGCTTATGTAGATACTCTCGACCGTCGACCTGTTTGTTCGACGACAATCGTCGATACTTGGCTTCTATTTTTACATTTATTTTGTCGGAAAACATACAAGACAGCTAATTTGTTATATTTTACTCAGCCCGATACCGAAAACTTGTGTACACCGCGATACTGATAAAAGATTAGCAAGTATACATGGCATATACTTAACAGTCATAATGATGATTACCTGTGCTATTTACTGCTGTGGGTCGCCAGTCGCAATCAACCCAATCAAATGTGCGCATAAAGAATTCATTCTACATGTTTGTAACAACAATAGTAGTAATGCCGTAACAACATAAAAAGCCGTAGTTACCATTTGCTGTGTCAATCACGCGCTTGTATGAATGATAAATTGTGAAGGTTGTGCTTGTTTGAGTTTCGAGTAGGCGCGAGAAGATGACGTATGACTAGATCTAGACAAGTAAAACATACAAGATTCAAGATCCTTTTCTTTACGACCACATGCTTATTTATTTCTAGTATTTGCAGTAACAGTACCACATACAAGTTCCTGCTCCCGACGTTATGTTCATGGAACTCAAAAATTTAGTGACAAGCACGAATTATTCTTTAAATTATGCCATGCCTGGTCGACTGACAAAATAAAATAGTCCCTGTAATAATAATAATAGTTTTCTGCTTGAAATATTACTATATACTATAATATTATTCACTCGCGCTGTGCCGGTTGATGATGGTCTAAATCTTTTGTTTACCAAGTAAAGATTGATGCTGATTTGGAAATTCAACGGCATAGACGTGAGACGGCGGTGAGAAATGTGTCAACGCTCTAGTATGTCATTCCTAATTAAGAATCTCTGATCGTCGAACTATTTTTGGAGGAGCGCTTACAATTCACACAAACATTTATAAGCTTATTTGCTTATAATAATCTGCATCCAACATTTTTTTCTGACGATGGTGTCATCGACTACAACAACTATGACAAGCAGTGTGTTAATAATACTAATAATAGTAATAATAGAAATGATATGGAATAATGGAGAAGAAGCAGTCCAGTTGTTGGAATGATTGGATTGATTAGCCAGGAAATCAAAGCGCTAGCTTAGTTTAGGACAACAAGCTCTTCCTCATTACGCTAAATGTGTTCTTTATGAGACATGTTGTTGCTGTAAAATTTCATAGATATGATGACGACGATGCATGTTTTCTGTTGCTGCTGAGCTGCTGGTGGCAACTATCAAGACTTGTAAAATGAGATGGTTTGCTACTTTCATGTTCCTTAATTTTACGCATCAGTGGCTGACTGACGGATACAATGAATTGCTGCTGAGTAGCTTGACTTTATATTGTGACATTTCGGTTAAAGATGTGTAAAGCTGTGAACATTTCCATGTGTAGCAGAATCCCCCTTCTGTTCTCATGACGTTTTATTCCTATGCACATAACATGATAATGCTAATGCTTATAATTTGATGCCTACTCACTCATTCTTCGTTACTTGACCAGGGAAGTCACAAAATGTCCAACATAAAGTCCTGATGATGGTACAAGACAAAGACGAAAACAAACTTGTTTTAATTCTACTAACGTATTACGTATCGTTGTGGAGATATGGCTAATGACAATGATAATAAATATTAAAACAACGACACCTATTGAATTTGTCATTCCATTCTGTAGGGCTTTTTGATATTTATGCTGATATTGCTTTATTATTGTCTTAACAGTCGCAGCACACAAGGTAAAAATGTGAACTCACAAAGTTCATAGCACAATAGTTCAATGAAACTTTTAAATATCCAGTAAAGGCCAAATCATTAACCAATATTTAAAAAAATAAAGGTCATATTAAACTTTTGAAACCTATTATTTCAATAACAGTATTTCTTCCAAACCTATATATATCTCCGAAAGTACAAGGAATCTAGAAAATCATGAAAATTATTTGCCATATCTGAGTTTCGCCTCGTATCCCAAATCCAAATTAAATGATTAAATTTGTACATCTAATTTAATAAACAAGCATAAATGCATATGAACACTTACCCTGTTGTATCAACCTGTACGAAGTTTCACCAGGACCAAGACTCCAAAGTACACTGGAGATAATATAATAAACATCTCATTAGTCATCCTGACGTTGTTTATCTTCGGTATGTTAAGGGATTTTATTGTTACAACTTGTAAATTGCGAAAACACATATACGGCAAATAACATAGCATTGCGTACGGGGGAAATGTTACTACAAATTTTCTTCCCCTTTTCGCAAGTCCCCATTTCGGAGCCATGCTAAATTACATGTAATTGCTTGTCGAACTTTACGAATTCTAACACTGTCACCCTTTAACTCGTTTTGCAATGGGGGTAACATGTTCTGCAATCAAGGTGAATTTACGAGTGCTATAAAATGTATAACCAGGAACTTACTGCGGTACCCTAGTTAGTAGAAACGGCAAGTCGTATTATTTTTAACATGATATGTAGAGTGCAAATTAGGTTTTTATATATGAAATACCCCTCGTAAACTTTCATCCACATTGGTTAACCCCCGCCGGTGGCATCCAGCAAAAGTCAAATTCCATGTACATTTTATGACATTTTCTCGATGCGTTAAAACTTTTTTAATTCATTTTAGTATACATTGGAAATTACTTCTAAAGTAGTTTTAAAGATAAACAAACTTTGACATTTGCAATCTATTTTCCGTCACAAGGAACTAGTTGTTACTCGGACGAGGCAGAGGTCGATGTGTGTGTATGTTGTGTCATTCATTCGAGGTCCATGTACACTATTATTATTATTACTTTCAACTATGCTCCTTTGAATTCGGTATTTTCCATTAATGATAATTACCAGAATTCTTAAAGCATCATCGGTCATTAGGCATAACATGGAGTGAGGCACACGAAACTCATCTAACTAGTAAAGGGAAAAGAAGGCAACGTTGCTGGCTCCACTCAACTCTAAGTATTAAATACGTTATCTTTAAAAAGTTTGCACTTGTGCTTCCGCAACATCGCAACATTTTGTAGTCACAGTAGCAGTTTTATGTAATATGTGTGCCTCCATTTCTTATCAATTCCGTTTAAAAACCTCTGTTCGTCTGTCTGCCCGTCTGCTCAGAACGTAATATATTTGAAATTGTTTTCTGGAGTCAATACGGAGTCAACTCCAGTATTGATCGTTCAAATTTGGTGTATCTAAAAACCGCAGGTTTTTCAAAAGATTAGATATAACATTTTGTCATTCCATTTGAATCAATGGCTCAAACTTCAGAGAGACATACATATCATATGTGTAGCATGTATACCGAGTTTGGTACAAATTCACCGATCTATTTGACCACCAGAGGAAGTCAAAGCTTAAAACAAAAGAAATTGCAACTCGTCAAATAATAGAAATTTTGAAAATGGTTGCTAAATTGAATACTATATGTCGTTTATAGTTGTGATTGTAAAACGCACTTAGCAATGCCCAATGGACAGGCAACGTTTAAATTTAGATTTTTCTTTTCCCCCACACAATCAAAATTGTAGATTGCAGCGAGTTTGATTTACTTCGTTACCTTTCTACGTTCTTGTTTTCATTTAAGTATCCCCACAACATAAAAAAATGTAGATATGTAACCAGGAGGAAAGGTACAATGCGAACTGACGGAAAATAACTAAATTTGTAAACTTTTAAGCGTAATTTAGGAAAATGTACGCAATTTTATAGTGAAAATAAAAAATACAGTCAAACGGACATAAAATGGGGACAACGTGCAAAACAACCAATCATCGTAATACGTGTTTCTTTGTTTACTAAGTGGTGGCAGCGGCAAAATACAAAAAAAATCTTCATTTTATTTTATATCATCATGGCCTCCAACTTCTCGTAACCTTTGCTTGTAAAAGCAGCGCAGCGAGAGCTATGGGTACGGTACGATTGTAGTTGCAAAAACCTTTTTACTGTACCTCCTATACTTTGTCTCGCTTTCCTACTACTCATAATGAAAATCGTCATTTTCCCTTCTCGCGCTTGATGCTCCTGCTCCTGCTCGCTTCTTTCCGTCTTTCGTTTAGCTTGAACGGGAATGAGATTTATTTCACATGAATTTATTCTATTACGTGATTCTTCTTCGCAAGAGAGGAACAAGATGAAAATAATGAATTTGATTGAAAAGACAGCAGAACGCTCAGTTTTGTTTGAGAAGATACTTCATAGGGAAGGGAAAATGAATTAAACGGAAAAGCTAGAGAGAAGGAAAATGAGGTTGTCTATGGCTTGATAATGGGTATCGGAGTAGTATTAAGGAGACGGCAAAACTATAGAAGAGGTTGGAAAAGAACGAACGGAGGGAGCAGCAAGGAGCAGCAGCAGCAGCAACGAAATTAAATCAATAGGATGTATACATTTGGTGTTGTTGAATGTTTGTCTTATCACTAGAGACTCTATTTCTAGGAAAACACCTATTTTGTATCTT
>JAHZNE010006895.1:0-12561 GCA_027744055.1 Callyntrura sp. NNG-2020
TGGTGGTTTGATTTAGTATTTGGTTGAATGAAAGAGAAAAAAGATTGATGCCCAAGAAAACTGCAGCGGAAGACAAGATATTATAAATACGATTAAATCCACTAAGATGGATTGCATTTTTTTTTCTGCAAGAAAGTGGAAAAAAATTATTGTTATTGCCACCCTCATTTTATTGACCCGTTTACGAAACGTCGACGGGGAGATACCCTAAGAGAAAAAGAAAGATACACTGGATGAATCTTATTTGGGCTGTTTGTACCACCGTGGCAATAATAGTGCCGTATGGCTTACACATATTGAGAGAGAGAGAGAGTGGTTGCACGAAACATAATAAAATGGAAATGAATATTTTTCTAAATGGGCATATTGTTAGGTTTTCCTCCTCTTTTTCCCCTTTTCAAGTTCACCCATAAACGTAAACTTTATCCCTCCACCAACGGCCAGCATTTTTGCAAGCCGGCAAAGTCTGGTGGACTTGATGGTTTATCTCACACGAAAGTAATGCTGCTACAACGAGCAAAAAGTTTCCTGCGGTTTTGTCGAATCCTTTTCTTAAAACGGAATTCACTTTGGTGTATCCTGCTGCGCGGAAGCACACTATCAATGCCTCTACAGAAGAAAGGATATCGTGTAGAAAGACATGTCGTCTCTGTATACATGTGTGTGTGTGTGTGTATTGTGGTCCGTTTGATGTTCTGTTTGGGAAGTTACATACCCGGGTTACTACACTTTTTATTGTCTTTGTTATTGTTTTTACTTTACTCTCCCATTAAACATTATTGGCTGGGTCTATATCTCCACCAAAAGCGTGCACTTACTCTTCCACACTAAAATTCCCCCTTTTCTATGCTCTTGCTTTGATTATCTCGAACCGTGTAGCCTGTCACATCTTTCTACGTACCACTTTTAGCGAGCTGTTTTGCAAACTCCGTTTGTACAAACACACACACACACACACACACATACACTTTTACTTATTATTATTTTCCTCCATACTGCCTCCAATGAGAGATACTTAACTTAGCAGGGAAACGTTTAGGTATACTAATCTCAATAAAAACAGGCTTCGTCGTACCCGGTCACATTTACGAAATTACTTACTACAACCTCCAATCTTCATCTTGGAACAGGCTGCTTTGTATTTATTCTCTGCCATACACTGTCATTTCCGAGCCTCTCTTCACCCCAATAACCCTGTGGCTTTTCCATCCACTCTCGCTCGCGTATCATCATCGTCGTCATCTCGCTCGTAATAATAATAACAATAATAAAATAATAATGCCAATAATAATAATATTTTTCGCTGTGCTAATGTGAATGGAACGAGAGAGCTAAGTGATTACGTGTGTGTGTTGTGCCAAAAAGAGTCTTTTCGAGTTTTACACGTGAAAAATCTCCTGAGTTTCGTTGGAGAAACATCTTGTAAAGATGTATGTATATGTAGTAGTAACGTCGCGATCGCGACACATTTCACCTTTAAACATACTGTTTCCTTGTTTCTGCAAGCACACGCCGTATTTTGCATCAATATTATAGCTACTGCTCGCTTTGTCTTTACCAACCATATTCTCCATCAGCTCTCTATAAAAGCAGGCACATAGACACATACACACACACTAGACCCTGACTAGGAGTAACAGAGGGGAACTGATGTAGTCGTAATATATGTGTTAAAACCTGTACAGTGGAGTAAGTAAACAGACTGCCACAAGAAAGGAGTAAGCACGTTTTTACTTATTCACTTTCCGTTCACTCTCCTGTAGAACCACCATCACCGACCACCGTCGTCATACAACCGCTTAAAGCTAACAAGACTAAACAGAGAAAAATAAAGAAGCATAGCAAAGTAGCTAGAGGAGCCAGGGGCATACCTACTTTTTCTAGAAGGAACTTCTTACGATACTTTTTATGCACTCTTAAAAGAACATTTTCTTTTCAGCTGCTGCTTTTGCTATCGTAATGGTAGAATTTTTAATACAATATGTACATGTACACGTCGTGCTAGGGCTGGCTCCTACTGCTGCTGCTGGTGCTCAAAGGATTGCATGAATGCTATTTTTCATCTTCTGCTCGTGTACACGTGTATATACACATTTCTGGTACTAGTTTATACTGCTTATACACTTGCATCAAATAGAGAACAGCGTAAGCGTTAAACCTCTCTATATCGGCGCCCCTATGGCACACCTAAAATTGTAGGCGTGTGTAGTATAGTATAAATAGCGAATAAGGAATTGTCGAGGTACATAATGCCCATATTGCAATTATAATTTGTGATAAGCATTTTCTCCAATCTCACATTCTTATCGATGTATCCACGATTACTGTGCGACGCTGTGCAAATTGTTCCTCATTTTAATGCGACCGGTGCCTCTACGCAGAGTCATGTTATAGCGAGAGTTGACCATATCTATTTCTAACAAGCCGTTGTTCCAAAACTGGAACTTTGCAAGTAGGCAAACTGGTTGTTAGCACCTTCCACGAGGCAAACGGGTACATGTGCGCTGTTTTTCCTAAAACTCTCTCCTTGCCTTGTATTCTTTACTCAAAATCCTCTCTCTCTCTTCGTGCCGTCTCCAAACCGAAAGCACACACACACACACCATTACCACTACAACTGACGAAGAAGGAGTAAACCTCTATTCAACTTTGTCTTTCAATAGAACACAACGCACCACCACTCCTCTGCCACGACGACCATCATGATCGCCATACAATCAGCATGCTAAATGAGCAAAAAACATTATAATGTAACACATTATTGTATTACTTGAGAAGGTACATTATTCTCTACCACGGCCACTACCCCCGCCTCCACACCAATTTTGTCGTAAATGCAATGCAACGCGCTGTACAAAGACTCCCGACAACTTGCCACTTGCTGGACTGTTCGCGCGAGTTTTTTTTCTTCTCTCTTTTTGGAAGAGATATCGTTACCAGAGTGGGATGGGGATGTATAATAAGGCTTTTTCAAAATAACTAAAATAACTGGTGTATCTACCCAAGTTGTAATAAAACGGCAGTGGAAGCGAAATGAAAAAGAAAATGAACGCGTAGTATTTTCTTTCTGTCCGAACCACAACAACAACCCTTTTTTCAGGCTACTTATTCCATACTTTTTCTCTCTCTCTTTCTTTCTCTCTTGAGAAGCTCAACTGCCGTATAAATGAGCCTATCGTGGGTTAATGTTTTTTTAGAACTCTCTCGCTGGAAAGGACTACTGAAGTTGTAATACATCTTATTATTACGTACACGGTACGATGATGGTACAACGCACACACATGGAATCTCCAATCTAGATTCATTTTTTTGTACGAGGCTAGAACTGTTCCAGAGGAAAACAAGGCAAGGCAGTAGTGTGTGTGTGTAGAGTATTCTTTGAGACATTTTATTCTAACTACCATTTCCGTGTGTTTTCCTCTCTCTCTCCTTTTCCCTCTTGCTGTCTTTACCAGCCGAGGAGAGAACCAGCGTGTGCTGACCGAGATACCTTTTCAAGAGTCATAGTCATCATAAGAAGAGAAAAAAACACTTTTACGCTCCACTTTAACTCGACTACGGCTGCTTTGGTCTGATATCATCATCATCATTGAAGTGGTAGTTATTGTAACTTGAGTACTGACTAGTCTTGGTTGACGTCGTCATCAAAACCATCAGAGTCTCTCCGAAAAAGTGCACAAGAGAAATTGTGAAAGAAAAAAACCTTTTTTGTGCTTGATCTGCCTGAAAAAAGCTATTAGAAAAACAGAGAGAGACAGACAGAAAGTGAGAGAGAGAGAGCCATACTACTGCTGTATAATAGTAGAGAGCAAAACGGGAAAGTGGAAGAAGAGCAGAAAGACGTAGCCAGAAAAAAACAACCATAGGCACACACACACACATGCACACACAATTTTTTTCCCAAAAGGAACATCCTTCGTTCTGATCACCGTTTTTGCAATATGCGTGCATGCTGTTCCTGTCGTCGTCTACGTTACAACAACCGTGTTTGCCCCACCGCCACCACCACTACTCCTGCTACTACACACTATCAGCAGAGCAACTGAGCCGTGTAGTAAAAATCCCTTGTTTTACCATCTCTCCACCATTTGTTCTCTTTTTTGATACACAATTTTACGGTGAAAAAAATTGAGCAGAGTAAGTGAATCTCTTTCTCTCTCCTCTCTTCCTCACTGTCTGTTGTAACCGTATCTGCTTCTGTCTCTTTCTCAGTTTCCACCACAGAAAACTACTACTACTGCTACTACTACTCTTCGACGAGAATTTCTTCTCACATTGCCTTTTTTTCGCTATTTCTCTCCTTTATGTGTGTCTCCTTTTTTCCTTTTTGCATGCCCACCCCAGCCCATATTATACGACAACGACGACATAATACCTCGCAAGAAAATAGTTACTCGGTTCCTTTCTGAAAAAACCTGCTTTTCGTGGCGGTTTGTGTATATGAGTATATCTGCTGCTGCTTGTCGTCGTCGTCGTCCTTCTCCTTCTGCTGGTTTTCTCGTCGTGTATGCGTTTCGGTTGTGTGTGTGGTGGAGTGTTGTTGTTGTGACTGTGCCTTGTTGAGCGGAATAGAGTTTCTTGGGAGAATCTCAGCTGTGCTGTTCACTACTCCGTCTCTCTCCTTCTTCTTTGTGTACGGACAAGTGTGTGTGTCTGTGTGTATGCCTGTGCCAAAGGAAAATCGTCGTAGTGTGGTTGGGGAAGAGTAGAACAAGTGCAGAGCTAGAAGAGCCTGGCTTGAAACAGAGGTATAGCGAGGGAGATAGACAGCAAAGCACCAGCACCACTCCGTGTGTTCTATTCTCTCGTTGCTGCTGCTGCTGCTGCTGCCCTGCTTGCATGCTATACTTAACGTATCATCAGACCGAGTTCACATCGCAGTTTGCAATTATCTTCTTTGGAACGAAGAACATTTTTGCTGGTGTGCACAAAAAAACTCCACACTCCCCGTGTACTCGTAGTATAGCAGCGTAGTCGTTTGTCGTAATCGTCATCATTACTGCTCGTCGCCGTTCAAAGAAATTGGCTAATAAAAGATATTATTGTCATCCTCATTAGCATTTTTGGGGGTCCACTGAAAAGACGTAAAAATAGGAGGGAGGCACGTTGACGAAGTCGAATGGGACGTTGGGACGGGGAAACACGACTTACGTGGAGAAACAGGCAAAAATCCACACTCAAAAAAAAATAAAATATTTGTAGAAGAGCAGCACGCAGTAGTAGTGGTAGTGGTCTTGCAACTGGCAAGCCAGAAAGACGGAGAGAGAGAAGTAAATACACTTTCCGTGTCTTGTGGTATTTATGGGCGATGATGATGGTGTATGCCTTTACCGTTCCGCTACATGCTTGGACGATCATCTGTTCGAAAAGTTAATAGTGTAACTACTATCAGGACGATACTTAAGAATAAGTATCTTGGATCGTTTCTTCACTTTGGAATGTGTCCTCCTTGTTTATAGTTGCCGTAGTGTGCCAGGTAATTGGGGAGAGAGAGAGAGAAAGACGGTTATTTGCTACAAGTGTGGAGTGGTGTCTATCTCGGGAAATTGGGAGATGCTCATGCATTTTGAAGTTTGGTGTCAAATCAAATAAGGAAAAATTGCCAATGTGCATCGTCATCGTCATCATCACAAGGGATTAATGATTAAACAAGAAAGGAGAGTGGAAGAGAAGTAGTCGGACAAAAAAAATTGGAAAAAGGTTTACAGTGTGGATGTGTTGTGGTGAGAGAGAGAGAGAGAAGCGTCAGAAGTCAGATAGTTTTTGATGTTTTGTTGGAGGAACTGTTATCGTTGTAGGTCTCTCTCTTTGTGTACGTGTGTGTGTGTGGTGACTGGTGACAGGAGATACCAGTAACAGTAGCACCCCAGCATCGTTTGGTGCAACAGCAACCGCCGTGTGGAATATATATCAGACAGTCTGTCTTGAAGATAGCGATTTTGGTGAGAGTGTGTGTGTGTGTCTGTGTGCAAAAAAAAGTGGCATCGGAGCAAACGTCTTGTTTTTTTCCTGGCCTTTTCACTCCAGGGCAGTCGTAGTCATTGAGCGTTACTGGAGTTTTACTCACTCGAGCGAAACAAGATAAAAAAAAAGGAAACTGCAGCAGCAGCAGTGAAGACGGTTGCAACCGCGGATAATTTCGCTTGTAGGGTCTTTCTCCCTCTGGAAGGAGTGTGTGTGAATTGTGAATCGGTCAACCAATTCAGCAAAAGTGTCATTGCAGTTTCAGTTATATTGGCGGTGAATTTATTTTGGCAAGGGAAATTCCTCTGCTGCCACTACTTTGATGGAATGAAAGGGATTGGCATTATTGATCTGATTGATTTGTGCCGGGAATAAGGTGTCTTACACGGTTTGCAAAACGCTCTAGACGGTACGTCAAGGCACACAGTGAGCGAGAGAGAGGAGAACCTAGAAAAATATATTATTCGTTTATTTATGTAATATACATATTATATACGTGTTTTTTTCTCTGTGTAACGTGCCGTGACTACTATTACAACAACTGTTTCACCCAGAGTAATAAAAATTGAAGAAGGAACGAGAGAAAAAAGGTTTACGACCAAAAAGCTGTGTACTTCTACTCACTCAAGCACACACACACTCTCTTTTTCAAGCTTGCAGCGATTTCCTTGTGACATATGAGGAGAAATAAGTAGTAAAAAGTAAGTAACCAAAATAAACTTTTTTTCTCTCTCTCTGCCCGGTGGTGGTGGTGGTAGTAGTGTGGGGGAATGGATGAGTAATGGATTGTGTGTGTGTGTGTGTGTTTGTATTTGTACTTACGTCGTACGCGCGTCTCTTTTATTCATGCACATATTTAATAAACTTTCCTAATAGTCGTGCAGTAAGTAATGTCGTTTTCATATTTAATGGACAGTTTTGACGTCTGGCAACGTGACAGCAAAGTCACAAAAAATATTTACCGTCACAACCAATTCCATAATAGTATGCATTAGCCAATATAAATTATCTTTCTCAGAGAGAGAGAGAGAGAGAGAGAGAGAGCCCCCAGAAAAAAAGTGGGTCTCGAGTCGGGCTTTTGGTTTGCAGGAAGACCGTTGAAATTTATTTCAACGACGAAGAAATGTTCCCTTGCTGCCGCTCCTTCCTCTCCCGTTTTCCTGTTTGCAGAGGTGGTTGTAAGCTTTAAAATCGATAACACATGGGGGCTATTGGAAAAAGGAGAAAATGAAAATTAGCGTTATTATCTTCTCCCTGGCGTTATCGGAGGTCCGTTTTTATAGCCCAATTACGGTGCGTAGTAGACACACACACACACACACAAGTTGCTAGTGATTACTATCATATCTCCTTCCGGACAATTTATAGCAGAGTCAATAAGCCGGTACATGTTTTTGCTCCTTTTACCGTCATTCATTCATGCAACCTCGAAAAATGCACACAGGAGAGGAGGGATGGTGGTGGATGCGGATGATTACCAGTAATAACGTATATTTACCCTTTTTTTCCTTTTGTCTGTCTTTGGATGTATGCCGGAGTATTATGATGTCATGAGAGATAAAAAGGAACCATTTCCATACAAACAACACTAAAATATTTATGTTACAGTGACATTGTCCCAAGTTGCATGATGATGTTAGGACGACGACGTATTTCTGCGAGCGAGCAGTTTCCTTCCCTCTTCCACTCTGCTTTCTTCTCTTTGGTAGACGGGGTAAAGCACGTGTTATTTTGCCCTAGTGGAAAAAATTATACTCTCGTTAGGAGGGAATAATTGGATGAGTAATCATTTATCATCGTCGTCGTCGTCATCATCCTCATTTGTTGGTGGTCCACAGCAATAAAAATAGAAATAACGAGTTTGAGCTATTGCATCGCCGTTGTGGTGTATAGATGCATACAGGACGGTGGTGGATGAGCCGGTTCGCTGGCGCTCTATCTCAGCCAATTCTGTTGACTCACATTCAATCGAGCAGCGTGCTAATTTTTTCATATCAGACCATTTCTACATTTACATACCGTTATTACCACCATTGGGTATACCCCAATGCTAAAACCATGTGTGCGTGAATTACAGAGAACAAAAATGAAAAGGGGAATCTCGAATGCACATGGTACTGCGGCAGCAGCAGCAGCAGTGCGAGTGAGGTACCTGCTCGGCTGCTGGGATGATATGGCACGATGATTTTGGGGATGCAAAGATGTGATGAGGATGACTCATCGTATCATCATCGTCAATGTGCACTTGAGTTGATCGTCGTCATTCAGGAGTAATTAGAGGGTGAGTAGTAAATAGACAGAATAAAATTATCTTGTTGATGGAGTATGAGTCAATAGAGGAATATCGATAGTAGTAGCCCACGGACGGAGTGAGTCAGGTATCACTTTACTAGTCAGACTTCTTTTTAAGGTGGGCAAGCAAGGAAATTGCGCATTTGAATTGATAAGCAATTCAGCACATTTTTTGTGGGGAGTATTATTGGGTAAACTTGTTGACTCTCTTATTTACAAGGAGGTATTCACTTTTCGAGAGAGAGAGAGCTCGTGTTGGGAGGCATACGCTAATTAAAGTGGTGGTAATGGGGAAAATGCCCTTGGGCTGTGGCAGTCAAGGAGAGAAAATGGGGGAGCTCTGGAATTAATTTTTAAAAGACAACCGTGTTTTGAGGAGAGGAACGAAAAGGAGCGTTTGCAGGAGTCCTTGTAATGATTTTCTGGCTGTGTTCTGGCAAGTTACACAAAAGTGATTGCATTTCGGACTGGGAGAGAAATAGCGGTCGAAGTTTGACGGGGGAGGTTGTTGTTTTCCAAGAAATTATTTGGGAAGAAGAGCACACATGATGGATGGTATTACTTGTTTACGGCACAGGCGAAACAATAGTTTAAGGAGAAAAATTCTACACAAGTGATTTTTATTGACAAAACAGGAAAACTGAAAGCCTTTTCTTATCTTTGATCTCCTCCTGCTCTATTGTACTAAAGTGAGTGGGAAGCTTGATTTATTTTGGGGAAAATTGATAATACACAAATTATTTTAGTAAATAAGCGAGAAAGTTTTAGGATAGAACGAAAGGGAAACATCCAATGTGGTTGCTACCAGACAACTTGTGTGGAAATCAAAGAGAAGCGAGACATAACAGCAGAGCACCTGATATTAAGTAGAATTGATGGAATCAATAAATCGGCGATATACTCTTCTGAATATCATATGCATATGCACACATTCTGACTTCTCAGGTGGTCGCGTTCTCCCACGACGCAGGATGGACAGAAGTTTATGAAATTAGGGAGGGGAAAACAAGGTTAACACTTAACGGATTGAGAGTAGAGAAAAATACGCACGAATAAAATGCTCATAAAGGGAATCCCCCCACTACCGGTGGCAGTCAGGAGGGAAATTGAAATTTGAACTCAATAAAAGAAAATCAGAGTCAATCAATTTCCCCTTTCATCTTGTTTCTCTTTTTTCTCTTTCTCTCTTCTCCCCGCTGTTGTTTGTTTCTGTGGAGCCACAACCACTCCGCTGGAAAAATCAATTTCAGTTAAATTATCAAGCATTACATGGTTTTCTCCGGGTGTAGCTGCGGGAGGGAGAGATCAGAGAGGGAAGATGGAGTGCGCCTCTAACCCCGCATTCAACATGGCAACCTACCTAAAAAAAGCGTGTGTCTGTCTTCCCATTCTCCAGGGAAAGAGGCACAGACAGAGAAAGCGGAGAAAGTTAAAGTCAGAAGCAAGGGCCCACTCTAGCTACTTACTTGACTTTCTCTCCTCCTTTCCCCTTCTCTTTCCCTGTTTCCACACGGAAAGGAAAACAAAGTTGATGAATTGAATCAACCAAAAAATAAAACTTTCATGTCATCGTTTTTCCGTCTGAGGAGTCTTGCGGAAAAAGACGACAACGTAACGCAGCAGTACACATACTCTCTTAACAGAGGGTGATTAGGCTACTGCGTCTGTTGTCATTCGATCCTATCTCCTGTACTAACCTTCTTGCTCAACTCCATTTTCTCCCCTTTTATGTACACACTCCTCTGCTTCTTGCTTCTTTTTGCAGTTATAACCCTGCAAAAAGAATACGGAGAGAGAGACATAGAGAGAGAGAGTTGGATTGGGCTCCGTATTTAATACAATAGGCAGATATTGACGCGATGGGATTCATTATTACTTTCCTTCCTCCGTGCTTTGATGTTATTGAAAGAAAGAGAGAAGGAAAAGAGATTGAATAATACACCAGAGTACAAAATACACACAGAAACAGAAACGCATACGACAGGGAAACAGGTATAGCTAAGAAGAAAGGAGACAGAGAGAGAAGGACAAAACCGGATGACAATAGTGATGAATGATATTGGACTGCCGACGAACATCATTGTCTTTCTCTTTGACGTTTTAGCCTGCCATTTAAATATACAACACTACTAGCAGAGTGTACCAAGAAAAGAGACAGGTTTTTCCGCAGTTGCGTCGTACTATAGAAGTACACACACACTCACACACACACAGGTAGTACAGCCCAATGTAGACAGCAAATACCGTAAATTTGCACAAGTCCATTAGACCAAGATGTACATAGGGAATGGTGTTATTATAATATGGGTAGTCAATAATCGTATTGAATTCCATTATATATTCACGTCGTGGAGTGTGTTCCAAGGATGCTTTTATTGCAGTGTTCACCAGTTCGTCGAACAGGGATTGTGTGTGTGTGTATGTGGGCTAAGGTAAATCCAGGGAGACTCACAGACAGACATGGGAGTATGCGTGTGTTTGTAGTGGGGCCAACTATGCGAGTAAAAGCAGGGAAAATTTTATTGCTGTTAATGGAACAATGCATTGTAGATATATATACTCACATAGTTGTATACCCTTTTGATTTGTAGACACAAAATGTACTCTCAATCAGTGGGAGAGAGAGAGAGAGAGAGTTTTGTATAATTATAGTTTTCATAGTGGACAGTATAATAGGAGGAAAGCGGCGCTCGAGAGAAATATTTTAGACACAACTGCTGTGTGGAGGACAATAAAAATATTTTTGTGTGATGTACAGTTTGTGTGGACAAGGGAAAAGCAATGAATTTCCTCTCTTCATTTTTATTTTACTGTCAATCGTTTCGTTGTAATGGCCCTGCGTGGTTGCTTTTAAGTTGTGGGAGATAAGAGAAGGAGACAAAATAGCGAAGAAAAGAAATACTGAGAGTGGTTTACTTGGCTGTGTCCTCCTATATAGTCTCAAGTCCCGGTTCATGTCATCGCCTTCTATTATGAGATTGCTTTTACTATTGTTTTTCCGCTGGGGCTGTTAGAGCTGATAAGTTTTTTGGTATCTTGTCTTGGTTACCACCACCCGGAGAAAAAGATTAACCGCCCGAGAAAAACAGTAATGTGGGGCGGAGCAACATGCTAAATAAAGGAAGAGAAAAGATGAGTGAACTGTGTAGAAAGGCTCTTAGCAGCACATTTTGCTAAATGCTGACAGGCATTTTGACGGTTTGGAGACAATGTCAGTTGAGTGTCGGAGAGAGGGGGAGGGGTAGTGCGGTTTGGTGACGGAAGGGAGGATTTGAAGGGGAAAGTTGGACGGTGATAATGGAAATGAAATATGGAGAAAAGAGACAGAGGTGACGCAAGACATGATGGGAAAAGAAAAGTGCAATAAGACACCTAAAATGGGAACAGAGTATGAGAGAGACCAAGGAAAAAACAACAATACGACGACAGCTAGATGAGTTGGAGAAAAGATTGCTCATTTCGGAGAGAGAGAGAGAGAAACAATTAGGTGAAAGCTCGATAGATATAAGTATTATCCATGGAAGGAGAAAGAGCGAGAGAGAGAGAAAGAGAAGAAAGGTCGAAAACAAAACAAAAACCGAACATTTGACTTGGCAAAATGAAAGAAAGCAATATATTATTGTTTTCTTTTTAGGCCTGCTAAAAGAACCCGAAAAAAGCCATTTTGCTTCATCATTAGAAAAAAGCGCTGCAAAGAAATGACTAAAAGCAGGAAACGTCTTTCTAAATTTTAGACGACTCACAATGACAAAGATTTCCTGAGTACGGGGGATATTGTGTAACTGCTTTTTATTTTTTTCCTTGTTAGAAGCCCCATAAAAGGGGAATAAAAGCGGGTGTACCTACATAAAAGGGATAAAAATCGACCCCTTTTATACGTTTCGTGCCTTATTATCGGGCTTCGTCTCTAGTTTACTGGAACGGAGATATCTCGTATGGATATCTCTCGCTGGGTGTATATGTGCCTGTCTCAATTTTTCAGCCAATTACAAGTCACCACATTTCCTCTATTTTTAGCTCCACGCGGAGAAATATAATTTGAAAAAGGAAAACAAAACGACCAAAACAGTTTTTTGAAATCATGTAGCATTGTGGGGAGTGCTGACATTATATTGGAAGCAACAAGCCTTTCTCAGTTTTCTCCCATTTTTATTTTTCTACTTTCTACTTTCTCTCAGTTGACACTTTTTCCGGAGAATTTCGCCATTTCTCTCAATTTCAACGCTACCACTATTCCCGTTTTTTCCCAAGTAGTCTCATGTCAGGGTTGTTATTGTTATGATTGTTGTGAGACGAAAAAAGGAA
>JAHZNE010006896.1:0-18325 GCA_027744055.1 Callyntrura sp. NNG-2020
ACGATAGTCAAACCATTGTAATGGCAAAACCAAAAAGTGTAAAGAAAAAGAGATGAAAATGGTAGCAAGAGAAAGAGAGAGAGAGACTTATGCATACTTGCAACATGATAACTTTTCTTCTCTCCTTTTCATTTTTCACCAGCTGCTGATATACTCACACAATCATCACAATCAGTCTTGTAAGGGTTCATGGTCTGCAGTCAATCTCACTAAACTTTCTCCTCTCTAGTTATTTTGAAAATGAACAGCGAAAATAGAATGGAAACTTTGCCTGGTGTCGCGCCGCCACGAGGCCTGCCCTCTTATACACCAGAACATTGAAACTATGACGGAGTATGGACTTTGTACGTAAAACATTAAGAAAAAGGCACAGGGACGGAGGGAGACACACACACACACACACACACACACACACACACATACATTCACAATTTCTCTCGTTGTCGACGACTTTTTCGGGCGCACAGTAGAACAAATTTCCATATCTAATTGGAGAAGTGAGGGAGTCTAAGACATTTCGCCGTGATAATAGTTTCCTTGTAAAGGAAATTAATGCCAAGTAATTTTGTTAATAAATTTTCTTTCTTCTTTTCAACCTCGCCTGTTAGCAGACTTACAAATTTATGACAAAGTCAGGACTGATCGTATAACCTGAATCCAGAGGACGAGAAACAAATGAACAAAGCGCCCAGTATACGAAAGATCGTTTTACCATTTCCCAGGGTATAAAATATCTAGGAAGCGCGCATACACACACACATACAGCTCCATCATCACTTTCTTAACGAAAAGGGTTTTTGTCAAAAGTGGAACAAACGACGACAACGGGAGCGCGGCGGTAGCGATGATGATGGTGCGGTTATGGGAGAGAGCCACAAAGAGACAAAATTATTTCAATGGAGAGTTGAAAGCTTAACTAGAAATATAATATACTTTCTTTTCATCCAAAATTTTCTATTCAAGTTGATCTAATACAAACAAACAAATTATTTTCTTCGTATTTCCTTTGTGGAATGATACATTGACGTAAGGAAACCAATTATGAATAAGTGGCGACGAATTCTCTTCCAAATATAGCGCCATTACGCGTGTGTGTGTGTGTGCTACAGGAGAAACTTTTCCGGGAGGTTTTTTCGTAATTTAAAGTTGAAATAAAGAAAGGGAAGTGGTATGGCGGGGAAAGAAAAGCCAAGTTCATTTTGTATATACTTCCGCCTTGCTTCAATTAGTTTACTACCATAGACAAAAAGTAATACATACGCGGCTGGAAGCTGTTCCGTTTATTGTGATGGGTTTTATATTTCAGCTGGGAATGGGAATACTACATATTATCATCAAGAATTTATTGAACCTTCTCCACTCTTCAGTAATTTGCTTAAAGGAATATGAAAAAGACATACATTTTTCCCATTTAGCTTACAAAAAAGCGCATAAAAGAACCCAATTTTCCATTTGAAGACAAAAATAATGTGGAAGAAAGGTAAGGATTAGTATTCTCTCGGTGCTCGTGGTATTTTGTGTACTGCTGTGTAGTGTGCTGCAGCATAAAGTCAAGGTAATAGAAAAGAGCCTGAAAAAATAGAGAAATCCTCATCATCTTTAGTGGGATCGCGTCCAAGGTAAAATTTGTCGGTAGTACCTTTTCAGGAAAGCATTGGAACGACAATAAAAAATGCAGTATGCATAATACAGTGGATTCCTTTCAACGTCGTCGTCTCCCTCCTGGCTTGTTCCTATTTTAGCCCCGCATTTTGGTGTAGGTTACCCGTTGCACCACACACACAGTCAGTCAACAAATGAAGGTCTAGGTAACTAAAGCCCGGTTGTAATTCCCCCAAACGATGAAGGAGTATGAACGAACAGGGAAAGAGAGAGAGAGAGAGAGAAAGAGAAAATGCCAAAAATGCTTCCAAGTCCCCTAAAGACGAGCTAAATGGAAAAAGATTTTCGTAGCAGGACGAAATTCATAGAGAGCGCATTACGAGCGTCACATACATCCTATTATACTATTTGCCTCCTTTCTGCACTTTCTATACCGGAGAGAGATGCATTTCATTATGTATTTGCTTTTTGACAAGGTTGATAAAGTGGAATTTTTGTTTGCTTTGTAATGCGCTCTTAAGAAGACTTACATTATTATATGATTGCATACGTGGCATGTACGCTTCCTTTTCGGATGGATGACAGAGAGAGAGAGATATTCTCTCATCTATCTTTTCATCTAGGACGAGCTTGCTGAAAGCTGGCCGTGTCCTTCCTCTCTCTCTCTCTCTCTCTCTCTCTCTCTCCTGTAGTAAAATCTTTTATTATTTTTATTATATTTTAATGTCATGTTGCTGCACACCGGGGAAGTCTTATGAGAATACAGCATGTGCAACCTTTTCCCTTGATGGAAGAGAATTTTGTTACATGATGTATGTATAAGTTATTAGTGTGAGGGCCTGCATAATCGCGTCCTTCTAAAGAATGATTGAAGTACACGCGGAAACGGGGATTGTTAATGGGGAAAGTACTCGAGAGTTATCATTATTATTATCGTGTGTCCCGCTGTAAGCACTTGCCACCCTGGAAATAAAAAGAAGTTTTTGTCCTCCCACCGTGTCATCATCACCCAGGAGCAGGAGTGAAGTTAGTCAAACTGCAGTGGAGATATGCCCGGGCACACATCACTTGATGACATGCTATGAAAGATGCGTATAGGGTGTCATTATCTTCTTTCGACAAATACTTTTCTATTCTCTATCTTTGTTACGTGTGATGAATGAGTTGCTGCGACGAGGAAAAAGACGAATTACTAGGAGGAGCGCGCGAGCGAGCGAGCGATGATGATGGTGGCAGTGGAGCAAGTTGGAGTGTTTCATTCTTTGATTATTTTCCTTCCCTCATTTATCTGGAGAGAAGAGGATGGAATGAACGACCTCGTTTTATTTAAGTACTCCATAGGGCTGACAGTGTGTGTGTATGTATATACAGGGTGGTGTTTAATGCCAGGTACATGCATACAAATACCCTTTTGACAGGCTTTCCATTTCTAAAGGGTAATGATGTTGTGAAGGCCTTGGGTATACATAAAGCTTTCTTTCTCCACGACGTCACGATAAACAAATATTTCTCTTTGCATTCTCCCCTTGTAAAAATTTTCGGCACGAACACTGGGTACAGCAATAAAGAATTCCAGAAGACTGATAGAAAGTATGGAATTTAATTTGTGGTTCATCCGCGGTTCATCTCCACAGATCTGGCGGGGTACCCTCTCGTCGGGGCCCCGGTTTGACAGAATTTATTAGAGAGTTTTTCTTGGTACGGAGGTGTAAGCATATTAGTTGGGACCTTATTGTGACGAGCGAGGTATTACCACCTGGATAAAAATTTATGAACATAGGCTGCACTTACGTAGTTTCGTCAGAACTTGACGATGATTATTTTTCTCTCTTCCTAAAATGATGTGTTCTACAACCGTGGGCGTTTTAAAAAGTGGGTTTTAAATCGATATAAGTAGGTTAGGCACTATTATAAATGGAATAGAGAATACCGTCAAGTGAAATGTATAGACAGCAAGGTTTTTTGCAAGGAGTTTTTGAGCATCATAAGGATGGAATATAATAGTGATGGCAATTTTTTTCTCTAGTGTGTTGTTGCTTTAAAAAGAAGTTGAAAATAGCAGGAAATATTCATGGTTTCATTCCAGATATTTCATCGATTTTTTTCTAAACTGTGCTTCTCAATTTATTTTTCCAGGGAATAAGCCGAATTACAGGCTGCGAGTACAATTTTGTAAAGCAGCAAGAGAGAGAAAGAAAAAAAAATCGAATTTGTTGGATTATACCTTATAGGGAATCACTTTTTATCGAAACGTACGTACATAATAGTTTAGAGTAGACCTTGGGTAGAAACACACATCCATATGAGCTGTTCATATCAAGAAGCGGACCTCTTGACATACTAACTGAGTAAACTCGTAAATTTTATATTTACCAATTACCTTCCTATACGGGGAATGTGTATGTACGTACGTATGCTGTTGTAACCTATTTGCTAACCTTACACAGAGTAGCATCATCACTTTTAGGCGCCTGCATTTCATAAAATGAGATGTGGAAAATGCTGTTGACGCCAAGTACCGACCCGTTCCCCTTTTTATTTTTAGAAATTTGCACCTTCACTTTTAACGGGCCATTATGTAATTCCCAGAGAACAATTTTGCTTGCGCAATTTACAAAAATACAGTTTAAAGATACTGTTACGCTACAGCGTGCCCAACAGGGCTCCATAACGCTAAGTAGATGACGTCAAAGACGGTTTTAAATAATGGCATGCGGAGCTCCGTCACCATTATATATTAAGAGTGGTTATTTTTATCCGTAATTTTAACGGAGCCAAAATCGAATGAGTAATTGATGGGATTAATAAATAAAACGTGCATGTATACAGGAGTTAATGAACGATTTCAGATATGCATATACAAAAATGAAGATGGTGACGGTGAAGAAGCTAAATTCTTAATTTGTGCCGGGTTCCTACATTACACACAGACAGTGTAGGGCAGGGCATGTGTAAGAAAACTGTATAGAATCCGCAACATATGTAATTAATAAATAACTCTCTGTAAAATAGTCTATAATCAAAAGGAGGAACATTTGAAATAATCGCTGTAATAAAACTCGGCAATTTTAATACAAGACTTCGATACCAGTTGTGAGACTAACGGACATAATAAGATTAACCAACAATCAATCAACTGAGTCGACCAATCAATCAAGCACAAAAATAAGATTCCATAAACAGTCATAGTAGGAGTAATAATAATAATACACGCACGCGAATGGAAACGCACATAAAAGTACGAAAAAAAACACACACGAGCTCCCTCGCTTTTCAAAGAATTGCCAAGAAAAAGATTAAATGCCAATCTCATTGAGCCTGTCGACGATCGTTTCGTATATCAACATATAAACTCCCAAAAAAACACTTTTACTTTCTCCAGATTTTTTTCTCTCTATATCCGTCCGTCTTCCTCTTCCCCGCAACAAATTTGAGGGAAGAGAAATCGAATCGAAGCATGTAATGAAAATGTATGCCAGCTGTTAAGAAGTTTTCAAGGAAAGTTAATATAGACTAACTCCTCCATATATACGGTATATAACGACGTGTATGAATAACGCAGTGTTATATTACGTTCATTATCAATTATGAAGTATTATGTTGTCTGGCTGCGAGTCTCTGAGCAGTTGGCAGGAAAAAAAAACTGGTGCATGAAACTAGTATGCTTAGCACGAGGCATTTATCTGTCTACTAATACCATCCTATCATTCATCTCCAACAGCCTGGCTTGTCTCCGCAGAGAATTATGTTGAGAAATGGTGGGATGACATTTTATATAAGACAGAAACTTGCTCTTGTTCATGTTCCTTATCAAAATATACTCCTACACGGCTAACATCTAACATTCATTTTTATAGAGCGTGTGTGTGTGTCTGTGTGCATACGCCAGTTCCTGGTAATGTCACCTTAAGCATGTATTACCAAAGTGAAACGATGAAACTGGTAAACAGTCATGTTGTTCGCAATATACTTTTTTGTAAGATGACGATGATAAGTAAAGTTGTTCCTATTACCGTATCATCATCATCTTCTTTCTAATATAGTTCTTCGCTGGTCTATAAGTAAAAAGGGGAATCTTCAAGAATATCCCGGTGTAGTAAGGACGTGTTTGAGTACATTCATAAACGGATATTTTGTCGAAGAAAATTGCATGTAAGTCTTCCTATCAATCATACTTAGACTCAAACATCAATATCTTTCCAATCGATCCCTGTATGTCTTATTTTTTTGCCCCCAGCATTACACCGTATATAGCGATGGTCTATTATAATAGGTGCATTTCTATTTTCTCTCTCTTCTCTCTCTCTCGCGTTCTTTCCATCTCCATGTCTTCCACCTTTCAAGCAACTTTTTTTTCTCGTTGATTGCTCTTTCCTTGAAAAAGTTGGAGATATGAAAGACTTTCGAAGTAACTGATTTTTTATCCTTTCACCCGTGCAAACCAAAATCTGAGAAAAAAACAGGAGCATGTACCCCAAGCCAGTACCTCCTTCCCTTTCAAGCGTAAACCTTCCGAAAATCCCCGTCGTGGCCACTACAGTCAATACATCCTGGTTGGGAGGCAGAGCGGATAGCAATGGTGGCATCTTTGCACACACACACACACACAAACACACACATATGCTGCAAACAACAACACCTATTATCTTCCCCGCTCTTTCCCTCTCCAATTTTATACAGTCACTAGATAGTAAGTACCATTATTCTCAATAAATGCGCTTCGTTACGGTATGAATTTGGGTTACTTCCTGGTGTCTTCTTCAATCCATAACAAAATCATAATACCTAACAGTAATAATAATAGTTTTCCATCCCTGCTTTCTTTACAAAATACACAAATGATTTACCCTCCTCTTGATGCATTTATAATACCGAACCGCCTTTCGACAAAAAAAATTATTTGCAGTACCTTGTGTTCTTTCCTCTCTGACAACATAAAAAAATGTTAAGCCCTTTCTCGTAATTGAATCAACCGTGTCTACCGCTGCTGCATACATGTGTGCGGCGTGCAAGTAAAAGAAAAGCCTGATTACACTGCCAAAACCGGTAGCACACTTGGAAGAATGATGCTGGTCTCTACATCCGACAAAAACATATATACTCAGCAGCAGCAGCAGTAGCCATTACCATTTCGGGCAGCAAATAGCCCAGAAGCAGGTAGAAGGAGGAAAGTGTGCAGCACGAGTATTTCATGATTCCACATAATGAATTTAGATATCCGTACCGTCATCTCAATGTTAAAAACCACAGAGGAAGCAGCCTTGCCGAGGAGAATCGCTTCCTTTCCATCTCCCTTGGAACGAACACGTGTGTGCAGCAGCGAATGAATATACTTGCATATATCGTCGTTCGATAGGGATCTTCGATCTATAAAAAAAGGCTCGTACATAATGTATGTACTTCATCCTTGCACAGGGATACACTTGACCGTAATAATAATAACGCTGCTTATTGCTATCTTAACTAACGGATGCGGACGAACGTAAAAAAATCCAGAGAGCCTTGCCCAGAAAGAATAATATATTTGATGAACTTTTCCACTGCTTCCCAAGATTGTGCAGATGTAAGGCGAGCAGTCGGGGAAAGATGCAAGGATGTTGGCTTGGTGTGGGGGAGTATTTGTGTGTGGGAGAGTGCAAGCCTGTGCGTTAAAAATATACAAGCAACACATACAAAACAGATGAAAAAATCAGAAGGAAAACTAATTTAAGGAATTACAACAACTGCCACAAAACAAGTATTTATAGAAGAATGTAGCGTGTGTGTGTGAAAGTGGCAAGCGTAATAATATGTAGTTACTTTTACTACGTACGCTACTACTACTACCCTCCCACCACTATTACCACCAGGGAATTAGTTGGCTGCTGCAGCAGCAGCTACTCTGGCTTATGGCCTGGTGGTACTGATACTTTCATTTCTCGTTGGACTTTCACCAGTTAGCGGTACGTGCCCCACGTAGAAAAAGAAGGTAGTGTGGCGGCAGCGGTGGTGGTCGTCTGTCCGGTTAACAGTTGTGGATACATACATTTTAATGATATCTGTAAAAATTCTGGTAACCTTTATAGTACTCTGGGTAGTTTCTGCAATTCTCGGCTGACAACTGCACATTACCAGAGGAGTCGAAGTACATAATAATATTTCAGATCATGTGTGTGTGTGTGTGTACTTTCCTACGAATGGTTGTACTTGATGTTTTCTTCTGTTTTTCTCATCCCTCACACCACCATCCAACGTTATTACGTTCCGTGTAATCTACCGGGAAAATAAACGTATTGGAACATAATAGCTTGACAGGAACGTAGTGCGGTCATTGTGTTTTACGTTAGGCGTAGCGACTTTTCCAAGTCGGGAGAAGGGATATGCGGCTGTCTGTCTGGACGAGGTTTATACGGGGGAGACATGTTATGTCAATGTATAAATATTAGGGGGAGGTATGTATTTGTAAGGGCCCGCGTGTATATATACTTGTTTGCCAAAAAATGGGTTTTCTTTCTGAAGAGACTTTTTTTGCTACTATCATCACTCTCAAACCTTTCCTACCACCGTAGCCGAGCGCACATGTGAAGGAAACAAGTTTGTATCGCAGCGGAAAACGGAAGGCGGAGAAAAAAGTGCTCGTCAGATTCTGTACTAGTCAGCAGCAGTGCATTTGTACGTTGGAACTGGCACGGACAATGGGAGCGTTTTTCCCGTTGCAATCTAGATATTTTCTTTGGCATTCATGGGCCTTCTTGAAAAATCCTTATCAGACGAAACGGAGAAATGCCCAATCTGTCATTTCACCTGACAAAAGCCAACTTGGACAATTATGGATGTTTTGTGTGTGGAGCTACCTTCCCTTTTCGGTAATCGGACATGGCCACATGGCCAAAACGAAACAAGCTTCACGGAAAATAAATAAAACGGTGATGCTGTCTTTTTGTCAGTTTAATGATCGAATGCATTTGGCAAGGTTTAATGGAACCCGTACCGTACGAATATTATTGACTAATTCCCCGCGTTTTCCTATCTGCTTAGCTCTGTATGCACATTTCAGTGATATTTTCCTTTATCAGAGTATTAATCGTCTAACATGGCCTTTGTTTACAATTCAGCATGATTGATTGAGCGGTAGTCATTATTCAAATATTGAAGTGGCATTCAATAAGATAGTACTAACAGGGAAGGAAGTATGAAATGAAATGCTGAAGAGAACATCATGCGTCCATTAGGGAATACAAAGACCGGAGCAGGTGTCCATCTAGGTTGGTTGCCCTCATTGCGTACACGTGGTACAAAACCGTCATTCACCCTCAACCGTCCGGTTTCCCGAAAAAGGAAAAAAAACGTGCTTTGCGCTACGATGACTTTCCCCGTACATTTGCATAATTGCAACCGTTCAGGACACGTTGTTAGGTACTAATAAGCATCGCTCACAATTAGTTGGAAGACGATGCCATAATTGAGCAATTTTTTTTGTTTCGTCCATTTTCATGCAAATTTTCTGTGGTACAAACAGACTACAAGTGCCTTTTCCTTTGTCAGACAGCCAGTTGTATTTGCCAACACGTCATCGCCTAAATAAACTAAAAAGGAATGTATTTGTTGTCTTGAACGTCTTGTTGTTGAAAACTTGCTGAACTCCACATTTAAATCGACAATAAAGCTCCTCGTCGGTTCCTCCTGATAAAAAAGGAACGAGCGTGTGTAGGGATACTGGCAAGAAGTGAGTGACAGCTGACTCAGCAAAGTACACACACACACATACAAATCATGTTCTCTTTTTTTCTGTCAGAGTTGCTGACGGAAAACCAGTGGCAGTATATCTAGTGGTGTAGGGGGAAGTGTGTTTGTTATCGACTAAAAAAATAACTACTTACACGATTAGCTAACGTCCGTATACAAGATCATTACTATCGAGAAAGAATATTATGAACCGCCTGTAAAATCCTGTGTTTTATATTCCCCAAATACTGCCATGTGTGCCTGACAATGGAGCCGGGAGCCTCCTTTCTGCCAACGCGCTTGTGTGTCTGTCTGTGTGTCTGTGCGCGCATTATCTTCGTTGCTCAACTAACTGATTCCTTCCGTATAATATTATCCACAAAGAAAAAAAACAGACTGTTCAGTGGACGACGACGAGGACGACAAGGTTGTCGTTATTTTCATTATTATCTAGTCTGAACGTTGATGGTGGTGGTGAAAGTACTACAATAACATTTCATGTAAACTGAAGTCTTCCCCGCCACCAACCACCACTATACCACCAGTACCCACACACTTTGCTGGAGGCACTTTTTTTGCTTTCAATGGTAATGATAAGAAGAAAAGCAGTAGCAGCAGCAGCAGCAGCAGCAGCAGCAGTGCTTCATTTTTTCGCCCTCTTTATTTGCGTTTTTTTGCGTGTGCCACGTGAAAGACCGTTTTTTCCTTCTGCTTTCACTCGCTATTACGCTCATTTTCTTTTGTCAACAATAACGGATTCCAATATCCGCTGGGCAACACTCTGTCAAAGAAGAATGGGACGAGTATAACGTTACTTCGTAGTACACATTCAGCTTTTCTATACAAAGTGAAGAAAGAAAGAGAAAGCAGAGAGAGAGAGAAAGAGAGAAAAAAGAGACAGAACGTCACAAACTTAATATTATGATAAACCTCCGCCCATATCTATAACGATTGTCATCTTTGTTGAGAGGGAGGAGGTTTGACTACGGCACATTTTCTCCCAAAACCCTTTTTACAAGCTATAGTAAATAGGAATAATGATAATAATCCCGATATAGTTTTGGCGAGTTGAGCATTGTCCGTGGGAGCTTCTATTAAAGAAAGTTGAGAGATAGAGAGGCATATTGCATTACCAACCAGGACACAACAGCCGTTTTTTTTCTCTCTCTCTCTACTTTTTCCGTCTTTTCTCCGTAGCTAAGCATACACTCTCGTTTGTTGTAGCGGAGTGCTTATGGCAAACTATGGTTTCTGGGCATAATAGATTTATTCCGGACCGCACGGAACGTGAAGGAGAATTCAGCATAATAATATGCTATTTTATAAAAGTGTGTGTGTGTGTTTTTTTTTCATAGTCACGTTATATTCTTATTAGGGCTGCGTACAAAAGAGTATACTCTGTCGTCAGCAAATGGACATACAATTTTTCTACAGCTTCGTGCATGACTTGGTAGACAACTTTGAACAATAAGTAAGAATGGTGAGTTGGTTGTGAAGTGAATGGCACTGGAACCAGCTGGAAGGATATTTTGTCCTTTTTTAACGAGTCAGTCAGCAGACCAAGCAGATGGCAAAACATGATAGAATCGAAGAAAGGGTCAAATATGGCGTTTTACGGGATATTTTTTTGCTAGCTGACTATTACTACTACTACTACTACTATTTGGGCTCATTGTCTTCCACGCGGAAAAGGGATTGTCAGCTTTTTGTGACAAAGTAGTTTGGTTGTTGTAGTTCAGGGCAAAATGTAAAAAGCTGTTTGATGTGTCTGACGGAATACCTATATAATACCAGTATACATACAGGATAGATAGGTGGTTTAAAAAAATTGTCGGATCTTTTACGGCTTATGCGACGACGACGACGACGACGACGTAAGCGGCGTTTCACGTGTGTGCGTGAAAAGTATAAAAACACTTTGGGTGAAACTAAAAATATTGCTGTAAAAATGAAACAAGTGCACGTCAATTTGGGAAATAAATGCGCTGATGGTTCCTAATATTGTTTTCCCCCGTAGTCAATTTGCCGTTATAAAAAATTTGCTTTCGTTTCATAAAACTCAATTTTGTAGCGCGCCGTTGTTGTAATGGAAAAGGAGTAAAATGGAACATTGTAATTTGTGTAATAAAATGTCTCTAAAATTAGTCATGCTTTTCCCGGAATGTATTTAAATTTCCGTGTATTATACTTTCTACTTATTGTATTCCTCAAGGCAATGTTTTCCTTCCAAACAAAAAAGGTTTGCTGCTGCTGCTGCTCCCGCTCCTGCTGTGCTTTTTAGCAGAATTGATAAATTTTGGGCTGATGCACACGAAATGGAGGTGGAGTGCCGTGTAGAGCAGCCAAGTAATAAAATACTTGTTTTTGGCATGTCCTAATGAGCAGTAAAGTTGGTTTCCCCTTTCGTGCAGGACGAAGCGTATGTAAATTGGAGAAAGTAATACACATGTGCCAATTTTAGTCCGCGTGGAGTTTACAGTTTTTTGTCCATGTTTTCGTCGACCTCGTTATCGTTGTAAATGGATGCATTGCGTAGCAGAATGACTGTGTGTGCATATTATATAGGCGCTAATAGGTCATAAACTGTATTAGTCATAATTATCAAGCTGTAGATGTTATCAGTGGGGATATATGATTACCGTGAAGATTGTTTGTGTATGTGTGTGTGTGTGCAACTAAAAGTGCACCCATAAAAACCACAAATTTCCTTTGGGTCATTTACCGGACGGGGAGTTTATGAGGTGATAATTTAGTCATGTTTGGGTAGTAAAACTTGGATGAATGAAGTTTCCCGTTACACTCCACTTGGTTACCACATCAGAGGTGCCCTTGTTCGTTTTCCCTGCTGCTGCTGCTGCTGCTGCTGTGTGGTAGTCTTTTCGCTTGCATCATGTGCATGCAAAAACATGTAAATGCGGTGTAAAAGGGCTCAAATTATACATTTAATTGTGGCTTGTCATCTTCGTCATAAAAGTTTTATTCGACAGCTTTCATGATGTTGTTCTTTGCAGTTTGACGCAATTATAAAACTTTATTTCGTAAGAATACCATGTCTGGGCGGTTAATTACTTCATTTTTAGACGGGACATTTGTAACCCTTTCTTTTGAAATTGTTTCAGCGACAGTTTCGCTCGGCTGATTTGTGAGTGGAGTAGATTTCAACAGAGTAACTGTAATGGGGACACGAAGCAAATTTTTATGCCAATTTTTACGACCTCCAAATCAACGGGGTTTCTCAATTTTTCAGTTTTATCAATTAGACACCAGTCGTGTTGTCGTGTATATGTCTCATCGTCCTTATTGATTTTTGTCCTTTTTTATTGCCTGAGAATTTAAATTGGGTTGCAGCAGAGCAACGAGTCTGTTGAATCTTTAAACGAAAACTGAAAAGCTTTTTTTGAGAAATTGCCGTTGTTTTACACGACTACATGGAGCTTTGCAATCACGTTTTTCCCCACAAGTTTAGGTGACTCATTGCTCCTTTAAAATCTCCTTCAACTCTCGGCGTAGCGATGAAAAAGCATTAAATATTATGATTGTACCGCCCACATAACCTTGGTGCAACTGGGTGAGCCAGGGCTCCCACGAACAAAACCTCATGTGTGTAACAACAGATGTCTGGGGATGATGGCGCTGGCTAATCAACCGTCTACTTTTTTGCATGATTAACCCAGCAGTGGTGAAATGAGCACATACACCAGTAGGATAGTACCTACGTTGAAAAAGAGAGCGACATGCATAAATTAAAGCTTTTTTGTATTGAGACAAGGATTATGGTGACGGTGTGGTTAGTAGGGTTACGCGGGGGTCCAACCATGATGATAGAAACCTTCAACTCCCTTCTAACCTCGCTTAACAGCGAATATATTCCCCTGAATTAACCTACTTCTTTACAGCAGAGTATTAACACTGTATCTCGAAAACGTGACAGTGGAGTTACTTTTAATAAATACAACCAAACTCACTTTTTCCCTACTACTACTACTACTACTGACGGATACACGGTTTTCTCATTACTCGCCCTGTCAAAAGAATGACGAACGACTTAAAACTGTGGCTTCAACCTCCGTATTTACATTAGTGACAGTTATCAACAGTATTTATATTTTGGCCGGGTGAAAGGTGCGTACCTCAAAAAAACTACGGTTTCAAGTTTCCAACTGCAAGTGTCGAGGTCAGTTATGAAAGGGTAATAAGCAGCCCGTATAAAATTTCTGTTGACGTTTCATTTAAATATAAACAAATAGTCGCCTTTTTCAATGATGACGGGTACGGTAAAAAAAAGTTTTAACTGTCAACGTCTTTTTAACTGATTTTATTACTGTATAGCCATGGGTGTTGTTATAATATTCGTGTATGAACGTATCGACCAGTATAAACTGGCGCGAATTGTACACGATGCGACGTTAAGTTTGCCTTTTCCTTGAAAATATGATTAATATGATAAATAATGTGATTAATGTGGAAGTTGTTGAAGCCCACGGTTGATACGTCTTCCCCAAAGTAAGCAAAATTCTGCAGCATTCAGGTTTTGAGGTATTATTCTAATTTTTGATATTCCAAGAGTCCTTCAATATTTTTCTCTCCTTTTTGGGGAATTCATACAAGTTTAACTACACTGAAACTAACAAATTATATTAGTTTATTCCCCTACGCTGGAAATTACTGGGTACGTGAAAGTGACGGACGACTTGGTTGCCAACACAAATGGAGTTTCTGTCTCTCTGTGTCAGGTTGCCTATTGCTAACTTATACATTATACATGCATGTGTAGGCAGTCGCGAGACAGAGCATAAATTTGCAGTGGTTTGCTACTCCTCTACTAGTACTACTACTACTACTGCAGGGTAATATAAATGCAATAGCATACATACATACTCAATGAGCCTGCGGTCAATGTAAATAGGCATGAAACGAAGGTTTTTTTACCAGGTTTTTTTTAGGAAAAAACAAAAAATCGATGGTGTATTTTGTGCAAAGGTAGTAGGTTAACTCGGTTTTTACTCGTGTTTCATAATCCTATCAACAGGAACTATATATCAAAAGCAAATACATATCCCATCTTATGATGCACTACGAGAAAGAGAAAGGTGGAAGGCTATAACGTAACAACAACAAAGTTAAAAAAAAAGTTGGATACACGCTCTATTAAACAAGATCCCTATCTTTAACACTAACTGAGAGTAACTTGCTTCGCAAAAAATGTACCTGAGCATAAATGTTGTGGGAAGGAGAAAGCTACGTAATTTTGGGGGTATGCAAGCGCATACGATTTTCATTTCATTTTAAATAATATATAGTACACAACCCCATTTAGATGTAATTTGAAACGAAGAAAAAAATTAGTTTGGTGATATTCATGGTCATATTTGCTAGCATCCGCCAGATAACAGGGACAGAGAAAATAAACCCCGCTTATTCGAAACAAATGTCTGCTCAAGCTTTTAATAAACTTGCTGTACGCATTCCAACACACACGAAAAGCGACCCACAATAAACCAGTGACGGCAAGGCGTTGGTGGCCCTGTTGGAGAAGAAGGTGGATGTTTCTCACAGGAAAAAAATCGCAAGCCAATTTGAACGTGCGGCAAAAAAAAACGTCATGCGATTTGGCGATTGAGCCACGTTAGTAAGCAGCTGCACGGGGACGGTATATTATACAAAAAAGTACCTACATGTTACATTCTGGCTGGTGGTGGTAGCAATGTGGACGTCATACTCCGAAAACCCGTCAGACGGTAATCTGTCTTACTCACCAAATGAAGTTATAATTTGACTGAAAGTCTCACAATAACAAAACATGGCGAGGAAGTTGCTGGATGAAACGGTCGTCTACCGAAGAAAACAAATATGCATATACATTAGACACTAAAAATCACATAATATTGTAGACCTGCAAAAAATGCTTCTTTTCTGGGGCAGAAGCTTGGTTTGGTGGTGGTAACCACGTTTCCCCTGTTTTTTGGGCTGGATATCCGTACACATAAATAACGACATACTTATTATTATGCCTGAATCTACAGGGAAAGTTCTCGACAAAAAATATCAAACGTGTGTGTGTGTGTGTGTGTGTGCTTATTACAAGGAAAACATGATAATTTCATTGGCGTTTGTGGTGGTTTACCCTAATGAGAGTAGTAATACCAGGGGTATAGCATTTCGGGGAAAATAATAATAAATACTTAAATAGCTCTATGAGGAAGCTCTCTTTTTATTAGGCATAAATTTGCTGTAAATATATACTAGTAATGATATTCTTGCCATTTTTTCCGTATCCCAGCTCTCTTTCTCTCTCTCTCTCTCTGTCGTAAATAGGTTGACATTGAAAAACAACCTACAATTTTTTGTGGCAGGAAGACAGGTACACGGTAGAACAAAAATAGCAGGTATTATAAATTGTACACTTAATCACACATACATTTCTTCATGATTATCAACTTTTTTTTAAACATAAAACGCGTTTCTAATGTAATTTAGTGGCTGGGGATAATAAATGAATTCTAGGGGAGGTTTCAGAGTGCAAAGCACCCTGCTTACCGCGCAGCATATATATATATTTATATGTTGTAGTAGCGCCAGGGAAAACTCGGTCGTTAAACAAAAACGCTGCATCATTTAGCGTTGTGAATAAATAAATGTGGAGAGAAGGAGAAATGAAATGCTTGGAATGAAGAATGAGTTGATGAAATGAGGGGAGTAAATTTCGGAGTAGCAGCAGCGGTCTATATATGCATGCAGCGAGTATACATTATTAAAGCGGTTAATTCAGCCCGGAAAACGTGTAAGATGGGTTGTTTGGTAAGAACACGTTGCTGAAAACGGGAATAATAAGGAAATCTGCTCTGGTGTGTTTGCCTGTTAACTGGAGAGAGAGAGAGCCCAGGTTCCTCTATTATTAGGTGGTGACAGACATATTTCGCACAACAAGATCAAGTCGACACGTTAACCGGTGTAGACAAATAATACAGTATACAATGGTAGACGTTTTCTTCGGCGTGGTGGAGGGTTAAAAACATTTTATTTTTTAAGGAAGTACAACAAAACCATGTACAAGATTTTTGGTCAGGGACCTGCACACACCAGCATCGTAATTTCATATTCTATTTGTGTGATGTTGAATGACCTTTCGGGAGGGAAAATATAAACAAAAAGTTGTTTTTTCTCTCTCGTTTGTGGAGAGAAAGGATTCCGCAGTTTTTTAGCCGTATTTGCTTTCGTGTTTGGTATTTGTAGGGCTACCAGCTTCGTGTACAAACGCAATACAAACATATTCGACTTCTCTCTAGAGAACACGAAGAGGGAAAAGGGAAGAGAACGAGAGAGTAGAAAAGAAGAAGAACTGAGAGAGAGAGAGGGAGATGGAGAGAGAAGACAGGACGAGTGCGAGAAATCGTAATAGCAAGTACCATCATTTTCGCAATTTTGTTGCAAGGAAAAGAAGAAGATACAGCTTTGCGCGGAGTATGCAAAATGAGGTAAAATATATAGTGAAATGGCTACATTAAGCGTGCTTTCTCCGTATTTTTCTCTCGTTTCAAAGACGGCGTCACCAGCATCACACAACTATTTCTCTCTCTCTCTCTCTTCCCCCTTCTCTTTCATTTTTCCGGGAATGTGGTGTAGTTGGAGGGAGTACTTGTAAGACAACACTATTATCACTATTACTGTATACACACCACTAGCCTAGCCTATACCAAACACTCCCAGCACAGCTTTTTTCGCTGGATTCGAAAAAGTAGCAGGGAAAGCGACGGTTTTTGATGGTTTACTTTATAGTTATATGATGTTGTCGGAATGTAATAATAATAGGACAATGGCGTATTATTATGTATGCATCCATTTCTTACCTAATAATGGGCACACACACAGTTGGACTCTGTGTATATATGTACCGAGAGTTATATGCAATATACATGTACATATTATGTCTGCTTGAATGTACCCTGTTTCTTTGAACAAAAGAAGTGGCGAAAAGAATGACGCTGTATATTCCGACAAAAAGGAGATAGACCGTAATAATACATGGTTGTATGTGTGTGTAGACGGTACTGTTGAAACAGTTTGCTTTTGTGTATATTTATTAGACTTTTATTATTATGCATTATGGAACAAGATTGAAAGTACAAAAGAAGTGAGGAAAAGAGAACATCATAATATTATTACGAGACGTTCACTTTTCTTTTCTCCTATCATATCATAATCAACATCGTCGTCGTGCTTTCACCAGACATTCTATACTTGTGTATACCATTGAATAAACTTGTTTGTGTGTTCTATTGCTAGTACCCTGTTGTAAACCGGTATTTGGACTAACTGTTGTTATACGGACTACACAATTCGTCGGATGCTACTTAAGCGTATGCTTCTGCTACTGCTGCTGGCGACTGCTGTTGAAAAACGGAGAGAGAGAGAGAATATGTGACTGAAGGGGGAAAGTCTTGCAAAAAGGAGAAATATCGAATGGGCCATATTGTCATTTCACGTTTCACATCATGCCGACGTGCTTTTCTACTTCCTGAACTACTTCTTCGTCTGCTGATGTTGCCACCATTTCACCGCATATCATCACTTTTATACGACGACTCTCTCTTTTTTTACTCTTTTGACTACATCTCTCCTGCTGCTTTCCTCGCCACCACTACCCCGCATTACTGTCCTCCTACATTCCCCCCACTTCTTGCTACTGCTCTCTTCACGATGGGTTTCTCTCTTCTATCCGCGCCATTGTTGACTCATTTTTGTGACATTACAAGACTTTTGAGGGAGTGCTGGAATGTCTATATACATACATACATTATGTATCACACTATGTACTTCAGTTTACATGCCTGTCGTGAATTGGACCTTCACACAACGGTTCCTCTGTGGGTATATTACATAGTATTACATATGCGAAACAGGAAGAGAAAGAGGCAAAGAGAGAGAGAGAAATGTATGCCAAATCTTGTTTTCTAAGTTCCATCGCTAAACAAAAGCAGCGAGGTTTATTTTGGAATGTTTGGATGCTCAAGGATTCAAA